>JAWNNW010000667.1:0-40510 GCA_035044465.1 Scaptomyza tumidula | reverse complement strand
ATAAAACCCACGTTAGTTTTTCAAAATTTGTTTTGCGAAATGAGCCATTTGAGAAAAGATCACTTGGCGGTTCAGCATATTTTTGCACATTCATCGATGACATGACTCGGCGCATATTCACATATTTTCTCAAGTCCAAAGACGAGGTGTACGAGAAATTTGTTGAGTTTAAAAACATGGTAGAGCGCCAGACTGGGCGTAAGATAAAAGCTGTACGTAGCGACAATGGGCGAGAATACGTTAACGCACGGTTTGATAAGTTTTTCAAGCAACATGGCATTGTACGTCAGCTTACGGTACCGTATAGCCCACAGCAAAATGGTGTGGCAGAACGGGCCAATCGAACTCTTGTGGAGATGGCAAGGAGTTTGCTTGTGCATGCAAAGATGCCGGAGTACCTATGGGCAGAGGCAGTGGATACAGCGTGCTATATTCGAAATAGGTCACCAACTACTGCACTGGTAGGTAAGACTCCATATGAGGCATGGAGTGGCAGGAAGCCCAATGTGCAGCACATGAGAATATTTGGGTCAGTGGCAGTTGGTCTAGATAAAAGACGCCATGGCAAATTTAAGCCCAAAGGGCAGGAATATCGCTTCGTTGGATATTCAGATGTTTCTAAGGCATACAGGCTGTATGATGAAAGGAAACAAGTGATCGTCATAAAACGCGATGTTTTATTCGACGAAACTTGCACGGATGCGCCGATTTCAGTAACGATCCCAGTTGCTGAAATATCGTCGGACACACTAATCGAGATGTGGTCAAGTTGCAGTTGCAATTCGGAGACGACGAGATAAATAAGGAATTACTCAGTGAGGAGTATATAAGCGCAGATGAATTCGAGCAAGATGAGGGCAGTGATCAGGAGCAATCGCAAGATGTGGAGTTACCACAAACAGAAGCTGTCAGGATTGGTCCAGGTAGACCAAGTTTGATTCGGACAGGCAAACCAGGGCGACCAAAGAAAAGCTACAATGTTCTTAACGCAATGCTTGGCGTAGAAGTTCCGTTACCACAGACATTCAGTGAAGCCCACAAGAGCAATCAGAAATCATTTTGGCAGGCAGCCAAGAATGCAGATGTGCTTACAAAAAATCTGCCAAAGCAGAAACATTGTCATTTTGTAAAGTTAATGAATTTAAAATGATTGTGACAATGTATACCGACTCACATTGAGGAAGGGTGTTGAAATTATATCCAGTGTGAGTGTATACATTGATGCTCACATAATACGAAAGAGCGTATTTACAGTTATAAGAATATAAATGTAAAGAAGACAAGAAATACGCTGATATGTTTCAGAGCGTATGTCGCACTTTTTGAGTTCATCTTTAGTTCGTAATCAACCTTCAAATGAAGCACATCATTATTAAATTTTAAATAAATATTATTATTACTTAAAAACCGAATTCGCTGGAGGCCTCTCATAATCTCTTCTTGGATTTTTTATCAGTTGCCATTACCCTCAAATATTGTTGTGGAAGAAGTAAGAAGAAGGCTCTAGTCGAGAAATCCCGACTAGACGATACCCTGATCCCAGTGCTTGCAAGTATGTGTGTGTGTATCTACGCA
The DNA here is from genome assembly GCA_035044465.1 of Scaptomyza tumidula. Lineage (NCBI taxonomy): Eukaryota > Metazoa > Arthropoda > Insecta > Diptera > Drosophilidae > Scaptomyza > Scaptomyza tumidula. The sequence goes on along the minus strand of JAWNNW010000667.1, from coordinate 38,935 downwards.
CATACTGCATGCTGCATACACAACTTCAATGTCCCATATCTCTGGTGTTTCTTAACCGTTTTTTAAAAAAAATTTACAGATTTCCATTATTCGTTTTATAATTCAAATTGCATCTCAAAGTTTTCCAACTTCAAGATTTTGTTGTTATCGATCCCATGTGTATATCGGAAACGGGAAGAGTTATCGAAAATCGAAAAGAAACTTGTACTGCCTAGGGATTAGGCGAGCTTAAGATCCAAATCTGGAGTCTCTTATAGTCTCTGAGATCGACGCGTTCATACATACGGACGGACGGACGGACGACGGACATGGCTATATCGACTCGACTGTTGATGCTGATCAAGAATATATATACTTTATTGGGTCGGAGATGCTTCCTTCTGCCTGTTACATACTTTTGCACAAAACCATTATACCCTTTTTCCCATTTTTTATGGGTATAAATATGCTCAACCCTGTGTCCATAGCTCAAAGTGAAGCAACAAACTGTCACGGAGGCAAACATGTTCCTGGGAAACGTCATATTTACACATTTACTATTGTAAAAAAATAACAAATCAGAGACTATAAGAGTCCTCAGAGACAATCGCAGATTTGGAACTCGAAGCTCGACTGTTGCTTAAGCAGTACAAGTTTCATAGTTCCAAATTTAGTGATAGACTTGCTGCCACGTTTCCGATACTGACATCACTTAGGATACGTTAACAACAAAATCTTGAATTTGCAAAACTTTTAGATGCCATTTGAATTATAAAACAAAATAATGAAAATCTGTGAAACTTTTATTAAAATCGGTTAAGAAACACCGGAGATATGGGACATTGAAGTTGTATATGCAGTATGCAGTATGCGCGTACATACACACACACATACTCGCAAGCACTGACTGTACGCGTAAAGTATAGGGATCAGTGTATCGTTTAGTCGGGATATCTCGACTAGAGCCTTCTTACTTGTTCTTGTTGGTTATTGGCTCGTCTAAAGTAACGAGAGCGGACACTACCCTTAATGCTTATGTTTTTATTATCGCTCCTTCGCTTATTCTTCTCGGCCTGCCGCCTTATTTGAATTAGTGTGCTATATTTGTGGACTGTTCATGATGTTTTGGCACTGTCTATTAATGCTCAACAGCTAATGCGTATTTTGAAGCAAGAACTCATATCAATGTATCTTTCCTTACTCTTGAGTGTCTTAGAAAGAACTAGAAAAAATCCGGCCAAGTAACATTTTTAATAATGTTAACATTTCTTAGCTTATACACTTGATGGGGTCGGAGAGTATATATTTTCGCAATGGATTCAGAATACAAAAGTTAAATAACAATGAAATTGTATTGTGTAATATTGTTGTAACATATTGAATGAAACTCGAAAAGATTTTGGGGCTAGGCTATTTTATTGTTTGCACTTGCAAAATGCAATTCCTACAATTGAAAAACACAAATATCAATTTAGATAGCTAGATAGAAGTTCCATAAAATCTGGGGACCCATGAAATTTATGCATGCCAATGAGTCTGGGAGGTTATTGGAGTAAGCAACAGTTTCATTAATTGTGATTTCCACAGGTCATAAAAATTAAGAATTTTGGGAGGCTTGTTGGATATATACGTGTATATTTAAAACATAAGTTTTATTCTTATCTCAATGTTCAACGCGAGCACATAAAACACTCGCAGCGTAACTTCATGACAATAATGAAAGTATCACTTTCTTATAAAATAAAGATAAGAAAGTGATCTTGCTTTTAAACAATTACTCGGTCTTACTTAATACACACATTTTTGACTAATTCCTTCAGATTGAACCGTCAAATTTGGTCGGAGGCAAGCATACCACAATTTGCACTTACGCCCGAATGCAACGTTTTCACTTACTTTGATTAAGTTCGGAAACTTGGTAGTTTAAAAATCAAAAGACTTTGTAAAAATTCGGTATCACGCCTACATGATACCGCGCAGACGTCTTCTCTCCACCTGCTGCATGATATCAGAGTATGTCGAAGTCTCGTTTATTGCAACGTACTAAATTGTTTTTGTTTGAATGGTTTATGGAAAATAATAATTTCATAATAATTTTATATGCATATATTTAATCAATTAGAAAAAAGGTTGAAATATTTATTGTCAGTTTTAAGTTTTAAATTTACAAAAATGTCTTTTATAAAATCTTTTATATGTTGGTAAGTCTATAAAATTAAAAATTATAAATGTGGGTAAAGTATTATTTGAAAACACACAATGTTTAAAATATATTTAATGAACAATATATAATCGGCATTTAGTAATTTTGTTTGTATTTTGGTTTATTAATGTTTCAAGGGTAACTGAGTACAAGCTATTCATAAGGCGCAAGGTTTTTTATACCCTGATCCCATTAAAAATGCGAAAAAAGGGTATAATGAATTTGTGCAAAAGTATGTAATAGGCAGAAGGAAGCATCTCCGACCCTATAAAGTATATATATTCTTGATCAGCATCCACAGTCGAGTCGATATAGCCATGTCCGTCTGTCCGTCCGTCTGTCCGTATGTATGAACGCGTCGATCTCAGAGACTATAAGAGCTAGAGACTCCAGATTTCGAACTTAAGCTCGCCTAATCCCTAGGCAGTACAAGTTTCTTTCCGATTTTCGATAACTCTTCCCGTTTCCGATATACACATGGGATCGATAACAATAAAATGTTGAATTTGGAAAACTTTGAGATGCCATTTGAATTATAAAACAAAATAATGAAAATCTGTGAAGTTTTTATGACACACACACATACTTGCAAGCACTGACTGTACGCGTAAGGTATAGGGATCAGGGTATCGTCTAGTCGGGATATCTCGACTAGAGCCTTCTTACTTGTTATGGGTATAAATATGCTCAACCCTCCATCAACGAGCAACAAAATGTAGGAGAATGTCCCGAAGGTTTTGCACAAAACATTATACCCTTTTTCCCATTTTTTATACCCCGATCCCATTAAAAATGGGAAAAAAGGGTATAATGAATTTGTGCAAAAGTATGTAACAGGCAGAAGGAAGCATCTCCGACCCTATAAAGTATATATATTCTTGATCAGCATCAACAGTCGAGTCGATATAGCCATGTCCGTCTGTAAGGAGCCGTACCGCGAACGACCTGCTGCAACAGCTGACAGTAGAAAAGGCGGTCGACATTGTACTTGTAAGCGAGCAGTACCGGAATAGAGATACAGCAACCTGGTACCAAGATTTACTCGGCACAGCAGCCATATGGACCCTGGAACCTGGGAGGACACAGGTTGCCGCGCATGGGCGGGGTAACGGTTTCGTCTGGGTGAGGTGTGGGAAAGTCACCTTTTTCAGCTGCTACCTCACGCCGAACCAACCGAGCCAAAACTACAGAGAACAGTTGGAGGGCCTGGAGGACGCAGTGGTGTCGACCTCGGGGCACAGAGTGGTAGCCGGTGACTTTAACGCAAGGGCAAGGGAATGGGGTATGCCTGACCCAAACACCCGGGGTAAGCTAGTGATGGAAATGGCGTCGAGAACGGAGCTACTGGTACTGAACGTGGGCAATGTCACGACCTTTCGAAAACCAGGAACAAGGGAAACAATTCCGGATATCTCACTGGCATCGGAGGGCCTTGGCCAGTCCATCCGGGACTGGCAAGTCATTGAGGACTATACCGGAAGCGACCACCAGTATATAGTCTTTGATATAAACTATGATCGTCCCCAGCCGAGGTTGAATACGAGGATAACCGGCAGGTGGAATGCAGCGCGGCTAAAGACCGAACCCTTTGAAAGGGAACTAGCGAGGGGCGCCGCAGGGCTCGAAAATTTCGGTCAAATTACAGACTTGGAAGCAGGAACATGGTAACCTCAACCATGAACGTTATCAGTGCGGCGTGTGAGGTTTCTATGCCCCGCAGTAGGCCCCGCCACGGGAAAAGGCCGGTCTACTGGTGGAACAAGGAAATAGAGCTCCTGAGAAGGAAATGCCACAGGCTGCGTCGGGCTGCGCAGCGCGCTAGAAATAGAGTAGAAGTCGGTGAAAAGGCGGCGGAGCATAAGGCCGCGAAGAAAGAACTCCGAAGATCAATAAACAAGAGCAAGGCCTGCTGCTGGAGGGAGCTGGTGGAGGACGTAGAAAGGGATCCCTGGGGACTAGGCTACAAACTAGTAAACAGGAAACTGGGAGCCTTGAAATCGGTAGAAACCATGGAAGCTGTAACGATGAGGAGGATAGTCAATGCGCTATTCCCACAGCAACCAACCAGACCGACAAGGGTGTGGGAAACGAGAGAAACAACCCCACCCTTCACCCAGGGAGAACTAGAAAAGGCAGTTCTCTCGATGAAAAACAAAAAAACGCCTGGCCCGGATGGGATACCGAGCGAGGCGCTGAAGTTGGTCTATCACCAAAAACCCGAAATACTGCTGCGTATGTACAATGCATGCCTAGAAGAGGGTGTCTTCTTCTCACGCTGGAAAACGGCAAGGTTAGTGCTCATCAGCAAGGGAAAGGGCGATCCGGAATCTCCTTCGGCCTACCGACCACTGTGCTGGACACAGCGAAACGTCGGACAACGTCGAAACCGGCGGTCAGATAGCCGAGGTAGGATATAAACTCCAAGCTGAATTTTTTCCAACAGATCAAACAGACGGCAGACAAGGCGGCAGGTGGAGTGACTGCGCTCAGCAGACTGATGAGCACGGTTCAGTCGGTACTGCTCTACGGAGCGGAGATTTGGCGCAAGTCCAAAGGAGGGGGGCTTTAAGTGTGGCTTCCGCATACCGCACGGTTTCTGAACCGGCAGCTCTGGTGATTGCGGGGGTCACACCCATAATACGCGTACTTCAAGCTAAAGAGCGGCGGGCGGTTTTCCTGAGGAGAAACGCAGGTGAAGGGGAAAACGTATACCTTGAAGAGAAAGGTAGGACATTCAATGCATGACAGAGCCTCTGGGAGAAGGAAAGTAGGGGGAGATGGACTGCGCGCCTCATAACCGACGTGAAGCTGCGGACCGAAAGAAAGCATGCACAAGTAGATTTTTACCTGACACAGTTTCGGTATACCTGCCGTTAAGGCACAGGAGCCCGACACACGGGTGGATATTAGCAAGCCACCTCTCCAGCATTTGCCCAGGAAAAAAAATAAAAATTCCGTCTGTCTGTCCGTCCGTCCGTATGTGTGAACGCGTCGATCTCAGAGACTATCAGAGGTAGTGATTCCTGATTTGGAACTTAAGCTCGCTTAATCCCTAGGCAAGTTTGTTTTTGATTTTCGATAACTCTACCCGTTTCCAATACACACATGGGATCGATAACAACAAAATCTTGAATTTGGAAAACTTTGAGATTCTATTTGAATTATAAAACAAAATGATGAAAATCTGTCAAATTTTAATTAAAATCGGCTATGAAACGTTGTGTTTCAGCGATTTCAATTTCATTCAGTGAAAAACTATAAGAGTTACACACATGAGCATGAGCAGTCCATTCACAAAGCAAAAACAAATTCAAATATAGCGGCAGGCCGAGAAGTATACGTATACATGCACACGACAAGCGTGAGCAGTCTATACACAAAGCCAAAAACGATATAATACTTAAAGACTGGAAAATAGGTACCGCTCTTTTTTTACAGTTAGTAAACGAGCTCTGTACAATAGCACCTATTTCCCCGTCATATTTCTCCAAACTAGATTCTTATTTTCGTTCATTGCGTATACATTTCTGTCTGCCGCCGTGTATGAATTTGTTTTGTGTATTGACTGCTCATGCTGTGTCGTATGTATTCGGCACTGTCTGGTTGCTGAAAACCTCATATGTATGTATTAATCAGAGCTCACGCAAAAGCAACTTTAGAGTATCTGAAAAAAAAAGCAAACTAATTATTTGATATTTTGGAATTGCTGGGCTGCTGGTTATTTCGCCTTGAATGGTATGGCTGCTAGACAAATTATAGTAGCAAATACAAAATTATGTTTAGCTGACGGCAAAGTAATATATAAATTATACATTTATTTCAATTAAAACAAATTTTTTTATTTAATTTTTAAATGTTGTTGATTTGCCGATGGCCAAACGGATTCAGGTTGGCCTAGGCCTAGGTCCGTCCAACGATAATGTAATGAACATAGATACGAAACCAGAGACCGTATCTGGTTAACAGATACGATAAAACCTGAAACCGGCTCGTCAAGCAACAAGTTGGCTCGCGGGTATATAAACTCCAATGAGAATCTTAATGTACATGGATTCTCATTGGCTCGAAGCGTGCGACGCGCCAGACGAAGATTTGTTGTTGCTGTACTTTATTGTGCCGTTGTGTGGTGGCCGAAGTTGAGATTTTAAATATTCGACTTTTGTTTCTGTCTGCTTGCTATGACTCAAATGGGTGGGTTGTATAGACTTTATATGAACTTTGTGAAATTGTATGGCTAATCGTGATAAACTTAACTATGACTTCTATCATACATGTACGTGTGTATATATTAGGAGTTAGGTAGATCATTAATGACATATTGATTAGGTTTAAAATGACTTAATACCAAATTAACACAAACCATAAGATAAACACATTTAGGTTTCAAATACTTGTCCGTGTATTATAAATATACATAAATATTTGCATTGACTTGTATTGAATATTGTAATAAAGGGTATAAAAACACATTGAGCAGCGTGTGCGTTTCAGCAACGACAACCTACACGTGTTGTTGTTGTTTGTTCTTTTGCGTTTTGCCTTTTTCCCGTTAGACGCACACATGCATACACAAAACGACGGCCCAAGCCCATACGCAGCAGGCCAGCTGAAGACGATTTGCCTATTCATGTTAGACGCACAGACATGCACACACACAATGACGGGCCTAGGCCACATGCAGCAGAAAATATGACAAAAAAAAAAATTTGCTAGCGCCTTTAATAACCAGGGTATACATATTAGTTTTGTGCTAAAGAAGTAACCGACAGAAGGAAGCATCTCCGACCCCATAAGTACATATATGTATATATTCTTGATCAGCATCAACAGCTTCAATCAGTCTTTAAAATTAGGTAAAGTATGCAGTATAGTCGTACTTACACACATACATACATATTTACTTGCAAGCACTGACTGCACGCGCTAGGTATATAGCTTAGGGTATCTTCTAGTCGGGATTTCTATTTCGACTAGAGCTTTCTTATTTGCGTTCGAACTCGGCTCGAGAATTGCTGGGACATGCATACACACATTACTTACATACTTTTTGAATGACACAACAAAATTTTATAACACAATCAAATTATTTTCCTTTTATATGAAAAAATCTATGATTAATACACATAATATATACATTAAATTTATATATAAATTCATTTATATATAAAAAGGAAAAAGATTTTTCATTACGAGGGTTTGATCTCGGCTCAACCATGGCTCGAGCATTCAGCTGCGTCACAGTCACGGCCGCAGAACTGACCTAGGACCTGTATTAAAACTAACGTAGAACTAAAATTAATTAATTGTAACGATTTGTTCATTCATTTTCAATTTCATTTATTCATTTTTACATTCTCGTTGGCAAGTCAGATAGAGTGAAAAACTATAAGAGTTACACACATGCACACGACAAGCGTGAGCAGTCCATACACAAAGCAAAAACGAATTCCAATTAGAAGCAGGCCGAGAAGTATAAGAAGAAGAACACGAGCCAGTCTACAGGGCTCAGCAATTTTTTTGTGAAGACCGTACGGTCTCTGGTTTCCAATCTATGTTCATTACATTATCGTTGGGTCCGTCTTTGTGTGTATGCATTTGAGTTTTAGAGTTTGTCGTAGGTCATGGTCTGTCTGTACATGCAGAAAGCCTTCTTACTTGTATTGTAAAATTTTGTTGCTGCCGATCAATGAGTATGTACCTACATATGTATGTTTGTGTTTGTATGCCCGTTGGTGTCGAAGGCAAATCCTCTGCAGCTGGCCTGCTGTGTACGGGCTTGGGCCGTCGTTTTGTGTATTCATGTGTCTGAGTCTAACGGGAAAAAGGCAAAACGCAAAAGAACAAACAAGTGCCGGTTTTCGTTGCTGAAACGCAAACGCTGCTCAATGTATTTTAATACCCTTTGTAAACATATTCAATACAAGTCAATGAAGTTATTTATGTATATTTATAGTACACGGAAAAGTATTTGAAAGCTAAATGTGTTTATTTTATGGTTGGTGTTAATTTGGTATTAAGTGCGAAAATCTTCAAATAAATATTGATGATTTGACCACCCACACTAGAGTGTGTGATCTTCACTTTGAAGAGGAGTGTTTATGAATAGGACAATAGAAGGATGGCCCCAGCATTTTTTAATTTTACTAATAAGGATGACCCAGACGGACACTAGCATATGAAAAAGCGAAACTATATGTGACCAAAAAATATAAAAGATAAGTTAATTGCCCATATATTTATTCACCATGTAAATAAAATATTAATACAATTATGTATGTTTTTCAGATAAACCGATTTTTATGCCGATGGAGCTGCCAACTAGCTGACTGGAAATATCTTGGTGGTCAACATTTTTTTACCGCCACCTATTTAATAACAAAAATGTATAAAAAGTAAAGTAACGTAAAACTAACAATAAATTAATTGAAATGTATAAATTTATTTATTGATTTTAGATATGTTTAAATTGATATTGTCATTTATTAAATTTTCACATTATATTGTTATTTGTTAAAATTGTTCAAACAAATTTTTTCTCAGAGACTATAAGAGCTAGAGACTCCAGATTTCGAACTTAAGCTCGCCTAATCCCTAGGCAGTACAAGTTTGTTTCCGATTTTTGATAACTCTTCCCTTTTCCGATATACACATGGGATCGATAACAACAAAATCTTGAATTTGGAAAACTTTGAGATGCAATTTAAATTATAAAACAAAATAATGACAATCTGTGAATTTTTATTGAAATTGGATAATAAACACCGGAGATATGGGACATTGAAGTTTTGTATGCACTATGCAGTATGCGCGTAGACACACACACACATATACTTGCAAGCACTGACCGTACGCGTTAAGTATAGGGATCAGGGTATCGTCTAGTCGGGATTTCTCGACTAGAGCCTTCTTACTTGTTTTGTTAAGACCGTACGGTCTCCGGTTTCGCATCTAGGTTCATTACATTATCGTTGCCTCCAATAACTTCGTTAACGATGCTCATTTCTCTGCTATACTTTCTGTTTCTGGCATGCGTTCTGATCATGATTTTCTGGTAGTGCTTCCATTTTTGCTGAAGTTACTTAGATTTCTTGTCCAAACTCTGGCGCCCTGACCCCCTCGGCACAAAATGAATTTTGATTAACTTACTAAGGATGTCATTGAGTCAAATCAATGATATCCCAAATTTTCTTAACAAAATGCTAAATCTGGTTTTTGTTTTGGATCCATCCTCCTCACCCATCACCTGATCACAGCCCTTATCTTATCCTGAAGATTTATACCACCCAATGTTGGAGGTGACGATCACTTTACCCTACCGGGTACCCTATACCCCAGTAGAAAACGTTTAAGCCGAGTACGTCTTACTCGACTTTTATCCCTGACTGACTGGTATACCCTCTACAGGTCTGACAATTTGTACGTGGCAATCTGTATTTTTTATAATACTTTAAACTCATTATTGAATATGTTTGTCCTTAATTGAATGACATACAGGTCAAATAAACCTTTGTGGTTTACCAGAGAGTTGGCAATTCCTAAAAAATCGAAAATCTTAACTCTACAGGAGTTTCAGAAAATTTAGCTCTCCTTTAGCTTGTTCTGCTTACTTTATTGCTCGATCCAGATCCCAGATTTATATGAATTACCTACCTAGGTGAAGATAGCAGGATCCCAAATGGTTCTTTGGTTTTGTTAATACGAAACGCAAGTCATCGACACTTCCAACAAACATATTCTTTGATGAAATGAAAGCCAAATCAGATCATGCCGATCTATTTGCTAAATTTTTTCAAACGACTTACAGCTCCTATCTTCACCAAGACGTCTTGCCTTACCCCTAACAGCTTAAAAGCTCTAATTGAATTTTTGTACCGGAAATCATAGAAATTTCACTACTCTATGATCTTCAGGTTATTAAGCTCACATTCTCTCTACGACCTGATGGAACACCAAGTTGTATGCTTAGGTACTGTGTTGTGTCATTTAAAGCCATTGCATAAATTCTTTAGTTTGTCCGTGGAGTTATCCTCTTTCTCAAAAATTTGGAAAGAGTCATATATTATTCCTTTGCATAAAAAAGGAAACAAATCTAATGCTTAAAATTATAGAGGTATCTCCAAGTTGTCTGCTATTCCTAAGATTTTTGAGAAATTAATAACCTCTTACTTCAACATCTTAGCAAATCTATGATTTTATGATGATTCATGAAACAAAGATCTACCACTACTAACTTGTAAGAATTCACATAATTTGTTATTAAGGGCTTTCAAGATTAAATGCAAACTGATGTTATTAGCACTGATTTCAGTAAGGCTATCGAATCCGTAAATCAGTAGCTTTTAATTTATTAAAAATCTAAAAATCTAGGTTCATTTATTTAAGTCGTTTCGCTGAAAAATAATCGGAACAAAGTGGATGTCAGAAGACTGCAGTCGAGTTCACTCAACAATAAACTCTGTTTCAATGTTTATATTCGTTTTTATGTTAAGCTTTTTTTTGTTGCCTATTTTTGTTTCGTTTTTGTCTGTTATAGTAACATGATAAATGGCGCTAAAAGCATAGAATTGAAGGAGAAGCAACGACAAAAACCAGTTTTGGTGTGAATACAGTTGCAGAGAAATAAAAAAAAACGGAGGGTAAAGTCTGAACAGAATTGTTGAATTTGGCGTTGTTGGAATGCTACAACGCAAGAGGCCATTAGTCAAAAGATTGTCGGAAACCAAAGCGCGTTCCAGGTTCGTGCTACAAAAGCAGAGAAATTGGGCATTTCATTCCAAAGTGCCCAAAAGAGATTTTATAGGTGGCATAATAAGTTTGTAGGGTGTTTTACAATATTCTCCAAGCAGATTATAAGTTTTTTTTTAATAACAGAATTACTTATAGACTCCAGCATCAAACATCAAATTATATCCAGTTCTAAAATCTTGTTGCGGAACAAAAGCCAAATTGAAAATATTGAGAGTGTCAAATGGATACGAAAAAGTTATAGTTCAGAGAAGCCAACAAATACAAATTGAAAATATAGCAAATAAGGAAAAATAAGTTAACGAAGAACTGTTAGGTCAAAGCAATAAACAATATTTGTGCAAAGATAAAAGAGATATAAATATGGATAATTTGTTATGTGAAGACGTTGTTATTATAAAACAGAGGTTAGATAGAGATATTGTTATTGATAATAATTTAAATGAGAAAGGTATTGTTATGAATCAGAAATAAAGTAAGAAAGTAGTTGAAAGAAAAATTAGTTTAAATAAGTGGCAGAATAAAAATTTGTGAGTTACAATTACAAAAAATTGAAAAAAGTTTTGGTACGGGATTATTATTCTTTACCGTTAATCGATGATTTATAAGTTAAGCTGGTAAATAAGAAGGAATTTTCGAAAGTTGATCTGAATAATGTATGTTTTCAAGTTAATCTATTAATATAACGTCTTTTTCCGCGCCATTATGGCAGTTTGAGTTTCTAAAAATGCCAACAGGAAAATTCACCAGTGGTGTTTTAAAAACTTGTTAATACAATTTTTTCACAAAGTTATGCCTTACATGGATGATATAATGGTGGCAAGTGCAGACATGGAAGTAAATTTAATGAAATGTTTGTGAGACATGCTCAAAATAAATTAAAGATGCGATTGGATATATGTAAATATAGGCAGTATCAAATATTTAGGAGTTTTTATTATAAGTATAGTTATTAACCAAACGGTTCAGAAGATGTAAAAAATGTAAAAAAAAATTTCCCCAACATAGACAGTACAAAGATTATTAGGTTAATGTTCAATTTGTCTATATTTTGTAAGATTAATCAAAGATTGCTCGATGGACCCTGGAGTTACAAAATTTCGACTATGAGTTAATTCACAGAGCATAATTAAAACATGTGAATGCTTTAAGCCGACCTACAAATGTTATGTTAGATAGAAAACAAATTATAGAAACAAATAAACACGGAAAATACCGAAAATAGAAATAATCAAAAGCTTGTTAGAGAAAAGCGAACATACATGACATAATACAGTTCAAAACAAGTTAGAAGGCTCTAGTCGAGAAATCCCGACTTGACGATACCCTGATCCCTATACTTCAGGCGTACAGTCAGTGCTTGCCAGTATGTGTGTGTGCCTACGCGCATACTGCATACTGCATACACAACTTCAATGTCCCACATCTCCGGTGTTTCTTAACCGATTTCAATAAAAATTTCACTGTTTTCACAGATGTCATTATTTTGATTATTGTTTTAAAAGCCATCTTTAAGTTTCGCAAATTCAAGATTTTGTTGTTATCGATCCCATGTGTATATCGGAAACGGGAAGAGTTATCGAAAATCGGAAACAAACTTGTACTGCCTGGGGATAAGGCGAGCTTAAGTTCCAAATCTGGACCCTCTAGCTCTTATAGTCTCTGAGATCGACGCGTTCATACATACGGACAGACAGACAGACGGATACGGCTGTACCGACTCGGCTGTTGATGCTGATCAAGAATATATATACTTAATGGGCTCGGAGATGTTTCCTTCTGCCTGTTACATACTTTTGCACAAAACCATTACACCCTGATCCAATTAAAAATGGGAAAAAGGGTATAATGAGGAATGGCATTGAGTAAAGAAAATTTGGGTTTTATGTACCGGAAGAAATGGAAAGGCACGTATTGCATTAATACCACAATTAGCAAATTAGAAGGGATAAAATTATTGACAGTAAAACAAAGAGTTATTGGTTTGCTAAATTGAAGCAGAAGTGTAGCACTCACATTGAAAATGGTTTTCAATATGCTGTTTTTTTTTTTTTTTGCATGAATCAGGAAAGATAGATAAAGCATACCTTAAAGAGACTTAATAATCATTGAATACTAAAGACCAGTAGCAGCAGGAAGAGCAAATAAACACATTTAAGCTGACGGGTTTACTAAATTTGTAAGGTTGTAACCAAAAACGATATAATCTAAAGACGGGAAAATAGCTACCCCTCTTTTTTACAGTTAGTAAACGAGCTCTGTACAATAGCACCTGTTTCCCCGGTATATTTCTCCAAACTAGATTCTTATTTTCGTTCATTGCTTATACATTTCTGTCTCCCGCTGTGTATGAATTTGTTTTTGTTTTGTGTATTGACTGCTCTGCTGTGTCGTATGTATTCGGCACTGTCTGGTTGCTGAAAACCTCTTATGTATGTATTTATAAGAGCTCACGCAAAAGCAACTTTAGAGTATCTCAAAAAAAAAAGAGCAAACTAATTATTTGATATTTTTGGAATTGCTGGGCTGCTGGTTATTTTGCCTTGAATGGTATGGCTGCAAGAAATGTTTTAGTTGAAAATACAAAATTATGTTTTGCCGATGGCAAAGTAATTTATAATTCATACATTGATTTCATTTAAAACAAATGTTTTTTTAATTTTGAAATGTTAATTTGCCGATGGCCAAACGGAGTCAGGGTGGCTTAGGCCTAGGTAAACACGTGCCGGTTGTCGTTGCTGAAACGCAACCGCTGCTCAATGTGTTTGTATACCCTTTATTACAATAATCAATACAAGTCAATGCAATTATATATGTATATTTATAATACACGGCCAAGTATTTGAAAGCTAAATGTGTTTATTTTATGGTTAGTGTTAATTTGGTATTAAGTCATTTTAACCTCTTCAATAAGTCATCAATGATCTACCTAACTCCTAATATATACACACGTATATGTATGATAGCAGTCATAGTTAAGTATCACACGATTAGCCATACAATTAAACAAAAATCATATAAAGTCTGTACTACCCACCCATTTGAGGCATAGAAAGCAGACAGAACAAAAGTCGAATATTTAAAATCTCGACTTCGGCCACCACACAACGGCACAATGAAATACAGCAACAAAAATCTTCGTCTGGCGAATCGCACGCTTCGAGCTAATGAGAATCCATGTACAATTAGATTCTCATTTGAGTTGGCGAAGCAATATTGTAATTAATTTCCCGAGGTGCTTACTTCAGGTTTTATCGTTTCTGTTAAAAAAGAGGGGTAGCTATCATCCAGTCTTGTAGTATTACATAGTCATTGGTTGTAACAACAAAGTCAACATTATTAATGGTAGGAAGTAATCTTCTTCGCTTGTAACGCAACGGACGTGTTTTTTTTGCGCTTCGCTAATTTTCGCATTTTGTTTATTTTATCGGTTTCTTAATTGTCCTAACTTTGTGCAAATAATAGTGTTGTGACTATGTGTTTTCCAATGACAATGTAATCTAAAGACGGGAAAATAATTACCCCGCTTTTTTTTACAGTTAGTAAACGAGCTCTGTACAATAGCACCTGTTTCCCCGGCATACGATATTCGTATTTTCGTTCATTGCGTATACATTTCTGTCTGCCGCCGTGTATGAATTTGTTTTTGTTTTGTGTATGGACTGCTCATGCTTGTCGTGTGCATGCATACGTTTACTTCTCGGCCTGCCGCTGTATTTGCATTTTTGTTTTGTTTTGTGTATTGACTGCTCATGCTGTGTCGTACATATGTATTCGGCACTGTCTGGTTGCTGAAAACCTCATATGTATGTATATATGTATGTATTTATCAGAGCTCACGCAAAAGCAACTTTAGAGTATCTCAAATAAGAAGCAAACTAATTATTTGATACTTATGGAATTGCTGGGCTGCTGGTTATTTTGCTAAAATGGTATAGCTGCTAGAAATGTTTAAGTTGAAAATACAAAATTATGTTTTGCCGATGGCAAATTAATTAATAAATCATACATTTATTTCATTTAAAACAAATGTTTTTTTATTTTTTAAATGTTGTTGATTTGCCGATCGCCATTAGGTCCTACTACTAGGTCCGTATTTGTGTGTATGCACGTGAGTTTTGTTTGGATTTGTTTTTGTTTTGCTGTTTAGAGTTTGTCGTAGGTCATGGTCTGTCTGTACATGCAGAAAGCCTTCTTACTTGTATGGTAAAATTTTGTTGTTGCCGATCAATGAGTATGTACATACATATGTACAGTCTGTCAATGAAGTGTTTTCGCGTGAAGAAAAATTTATGTTTTTTTCACTTCACAGGCAAAAATATAACTGTTATATGGCTCTTAAATTTTTTTTGAAATTTTTAATGTATTTTTTATTTATTTCTTAATAATTTATTTACAACAATTTGATTATTCATTAAAGAACAAAAAAGTTATAACAAAAACAAATTAACTCTAACTTAATTTGACTGTCAAGAAAGTGTTTTCGCGTCTACTTTTTGGTTTTATGCTCGTTGGTGTCGAAGGCAAATCGTCTGCAGCTGGCCTGCTGTGTATGAGCTTGGGCCGTCGTTTTGTGTATTCATGTGTCTGAGTCTAACGGGAAAAAGGCAAAACGCAAAAGAACAAACAACAACAACACGTGTAGGTTGTCGTTGCTGAAACGCAACCGCTGCTCAATGTGTTTGTATAATTGTATTACAATAATCAATACAAGTCAATGCAATTATTTGTGTATATTTATAATACACGGACAAGTATTTGAAAGCTAAATGTGTTTATTTTATGGTTAGTGTTAATTTGGTATTAAGTCATTTTAAACCTAATCAATATGTCATTAATGATCTACCTAACTCATAATATATACACACGTACATGTATGATAGAAGTCATAGTTAAGTTTATCACGATTAACCATACAATTTCACAAAGTTCATATAAAGTCTATACAACCCACCCATTTGAGGCATAGCAAGCAGACAGAAACAAAATACAATGAAATACAGCAACAATAAATCTTCGTCTGGCCACCACACAACGGCACAATGAAATACAGCAACAACAAATCTTCGTCTGGCGTATCGCACGCAATATCGTATGCAACAATATCGTAATACGGTAAGCTTACTTCAGGTTTTATCGTTTCTGTTTTACGAGCAGGAGTAGCTATCATCGCGTTTTTGGTGTTTTCGACGTCTGTGTAAACATAAAGAAAACATTAAAATTAAAAAAATATTTTCATTTTTAGAGCGAAAATGTCAAAACACAACAACAATCTGCAGTACGAGCATTCTGTTTATACCCTGATTAAAAATGGGAAATAAGGGTATAATGGATTTGTGCAAAGCATCTCCGACCCCATTAAGTATATATATTCTTGATCAGCATCAACAGTCGAGTCGATATAGCCATGTCCGTCTGTCTGTCTGTGTGTATGTATGAACGCGTCGATCTCAGAGACTATAAGAGCTAGAGACTCGAACATTGAAACATAAGCTCGCCTAATCCCTAGGCAGTACAAAATTGTTTTCGATTTTCGATAACTCTTCCCGTTTTCGATATACACATGGGATCGATAACAACAAAATGTTGAATTTGGAAAACTTTGAGATGCAATGTGAATTATTAAAACAAAATACTGACAATCTGTGAAATTTTTATTGAAATCGGTTAATAAACACCGAAGATATGGATCATTGAATTTATATATGCAATATGCAGTATGCGCGCCCACACACACACATACTTGCAAGCACTGACTGTACGCGTAAAGTATAGGGATCTGGGTATCGTCGAGTCGGGATTTCTCGACTAGAGCCTTCTTACTTGTTTTAAAATTCAGTTTGCTTCATTGACCCTATTTTTTGTTGTTTTTTAAAGTCCAATTTCATTTGTCAGTTTTATTATGACTGTCTGTGGCGTTAAAAACTGCCAGGTCCGACCCTATACTAAAATGGGCTTTATTGGCTGTTGGATGTGTCTAAATGAGGCATATGAAAAATGTGCCGGATTAACTAGCAAAATGAGATGACCTATTAATTACCACTAACCTGGAGTGGCCTTGTTGGTCATGTCTGGAACGAAAAAAGAATATTGCGGATTTTACGAAGTCTCAACTGGGCTTTTATGGTATTTTCGGACAGCTTAAAAAACTGTGTGAAAAATTCTCAGCGGTTGAGAAGAATCTCAATGGGAAAAGTCCCATGAACGAATCTCCCAAACGCAAATAACCCAATGTTGTGTTGTCGTTGGATCCAAAAATATCTGAAAACGATCCAAGCAAAGTCGATCCGAAAAATACAAAAAATTAAAATCAATTTCTGTCCCTCCTCTTAATTCTGTCGGGATACAAAATGAAAATGAAACTTCTACCATGGAAGTCGTATCTTCCAATCCCGATAATTTTGTGTCCATGGAGGTTAGTAGTGTTAAGTTAACTCAACAACATGAACCTAACATGCCTACGGAACCAAATATCCCCCTATCCGCGCCTGATCAAAGTTCGGAATCAGTACAGGATATATTAAATAAATTTGTTGCAGTACCACCGAAATAGCAAACTTTTATTTCAAGGCTTCCCCCTAACTTAACATCAGAAGATGTCAAGGTCTACATCAAGGCCAAATCAAAAGCCAACATCACGGTGGAGAAATTTAAGTTCACGTATGAACGAAATATCTCGTCGTTCAAAATTAGCATCTCAGGTCAAGATTTCGACACTATATGTTGCAAGAAATTTTGGCAACACACAATAGTAAAATAAATTTACCGCGAAAAAGGAAAAATCGGCCTCCGATTTCATCAGCTCCCCAGATTAATTTAACTTGCAATCCCTCTCCCTCTTCTGTTAGCTCAAAAAACTAACAACCCACTTTTTACTGGGCTATCAGAATGTGAGGGGTATTTGTAGTAAGCTTAGTACCTTATACCTCAATAGTCATACTTTTAATTGTCAAGCGATTGCCTTCACGGAAACATGGTTAAGGAAAGACATCCTTAACTCTGAAATTCTGTCCAGCAAATATTGCATTCACAGAAAAGACCGCGCTCTACGGCGTGGTGGTGGTGTGCTTATTGCTGTTGATGCTGACTATTCCTCAGAGACAGTAATATCTGATCTTTCGTCCGATATAGAATTTATTGCTGTTAAGCTGTATTTTCAAGGAGCTAAAATTTTTTTAACCTGCTCCTACATACCACCTTCCTCAGACAACTCTGTGTACGAAGCACATTTGTCTGCCATTCGTTCTGTCTCAGAAATTCTCTCTGATCGTGACTTCTAATTGTACTTGTCTAATTGTTCCTGTCGTATTTATTATTTATACCATTCTACATTAGAACTAATGGTCACTATACCTACACAGGTGAAACACCGTGAAGTGAATCCATTAAGTTATGTCCGTCAATTTCGCAAAACAAATTTTGAAAAACTAACGTGGGTTTTATCCTCGACTGACTGGTCTTGCCTCTGCGGGTCTGATGACTTGGATGTGGCAATCAGTATTTTTTACAATACTTTATACTCTGCATTTGATTTGTGTGTTCCAGTCGGTAGGCCAATCAGGTCTAGCAAGCCTGCATGGTTTACCCGCGAGTTCACTATTTTAAAAAATAAAAATCGAAACTGTACAAGAGTTTCAAAAAAACTAACTCTAACGCAGCGTATTCGTTATACATGATTGCCAGATAAAATTTTTCAGTCCTTAATGACAGCTGTTATAGGAACTACCTGTTTGGGTGTAAACTTCAGTTTCAGCGGGATCCCAAGCAGATCCCAAGTTGATTTTGTTAATGCAAAGCGAAGGTCATCCAAGGTACCATCCAATTTATTCTTTGATGCCTTAACTGCCAACTCGGATGAGCCGATTGCTCATCTCTTTGCAAATCTTTTTCAAACGACATAAACTTCATGTTACCATCAAATCGTTTTGCCATACCCTTATGCTGTAAACGGAACAAAGTGCTTTACTTAGCGACCTACAAGTCCTTAAGCCCATTTTCTTCCTGGGTCCAGACGAAGTACCAAGTTGTGTGCTGCGATACTGCGCTCAGGGACTCCTAAAACCTGTGCATAAATTGTTCTGCCTATCCCTAAAGTTATGCTCTTTTCTGAAAATTTGGAAAGAGTCGTTTATTATTCCTTTACATAAGAAAGGAAATAAATCGAACCTAAAGAACTATAGAGGGATATCAAAATTGTCCGCTATTCCGAAAATTTTTGAAAAATTAATTACTTCCCATCTTCAGCATCTTTGCAAATCCATCGTTTCAGCGTATCAACACGGATTTATGAAACAAAGATATATAGTCTCTGAGATCGACGCGTTCATACATACAGACGGACAGACGGACGGACGGACGGACAGACGGACATGGCTAAATCGACTCGACTATTGATGCTGATCAAGAATATATATACTTTATGGGGTCGGAGATGCTTCTTTCTGCCTGTTACATACTTTTGCATAAATCCATTATACCCTTTTTCCCATTTTTAATGGGATCAGGGTATAAAAAAGGTTGACTTCTTGAATGTCATTACGGCTGACGTTGAATTAGTTAACTACAAACTTCGTACTGTGTTTCTGCAAGTGGCTGTGTCTAGAAATTATCTGTGTGTTTTTTTACGTAATTGTTAAAAAGTAGTGTGTGTGTGTTAACTATCTCGTCGCCAAGGATTTTGAAAAATCGCAAGTCTTTTTTGATTTTTTTTTCAAATATCGAATAGTCTTTTTCAAGACTTTTTACACGATTCAAATTATTATATGGTTAAGATACATATCTCATTATTGTTTTTTACAGCTTTATAGAAATTTACTATAGAGCTTTATCTATCAATTATTTTTTTTCCGTACTCACTTGACAACATTTTGACTAACTATGCCTAGGGCAAATAGACTATCAGGAGCGAGTAGGTCTCAGAGAAATAGGGCTAGAAATCAGTTGAATAGGTCCGACCCGAACTATACAGAGCAGGAACGAGTGATTAGCACACTTTATCAAAGAGAGCGTAGGAATAATGAAGAATTTAGACGTTCTGAGGGGATTAGGAATAGGGAACGTCAAGAATTAAATAGGAGCAACAGTAGAGTTAGGCATCAAGAACAATTAGGTAATACTTCGCGCCGAACGAGGCGCCGACAAGACCCTGAATATAGGGCTGACGAACAAGGACAGGACACTTCGCGTCGAACAAGGCGCAGACAAGACCCTGAATATAGGGCTGACGAACAAGGACAGGACACTTCGCGTCGAACGACGGCGCCGACAAGACCCTGAATATAGGGCTGACGAACAAGGACAGGACACTTCGCGTCGAACAAGGCGCAGACAAGACCCTGAACATAGGGCTGACGAACAAGGATAGGACACATC
The DNA here is from genome assembly GCA_035044465.1 of Scaptomyza tumidula. Lineage (NCBI taxonomy): Eukaryota > Metazoa > Arthropoda > Insecta > Diptera > Drosophilidae > Scaptomyza > Scaptomyza tumidula. The sequence goes on along the minus strand of JAWNNW010000667.1, from coordinate 18,636 downwards.
GCGTCGAACACGGCGCCGACAAGACCCTGAACATAGGGCTGACAAACAAGGACAGGACACTTCGCGTCATAGGGCTGACGAACAGCGACAAAACACCGCACAGCATGCAAACCGTCGAACTGACATTGAAACTAGAATTTTAGAAAGAGCAAGAGATAGGAGACGAGCGGGCCCAGGTTAGGGACAATCCAGTTCGTAGGTTGATTGAGCAGGCGCGAAACACAGGAGCAAGGCGAAGTGCTCGCCTTTTGTCAAGAGAAGCATCAGCTTATTCTAATAGAAATTTGACTCAAACAGTTCGTCAGTATAGGAGCAATCCCGAAAATAGGTTAGCCGAGAATAGTCGCAATGCGAGTCAGAACAGGGAACAACGTGCGAATAGCTTTCTAGAGGATAGGGAACGTCTGGCGACAGACACTAATTTAGTACGCATTCAATAGAATTGTAAAGCAGGGTCCAGATCAGGTTTGCATTTGTTGCAAAGGTTTGTGGTTTCCACATCAAGTGGACAAAATATCTCGGGAAGTTGTAGAAAGTAAATGCAGTGAGGCAGACAGTAGAGATATTTTAAGTCTTTCTGCACACTTCCCTTCCTGCAATAATAGGTTTATTTTTTGTAAGACATGCAGCAGGAGCATAAAGTTAGGCAAGAAGCCAAAGGCTTCTATTACAAATGGCTTAGATTTTCCGGATCTTTCCGATTGTTTAAAAGGCTTAACGCCTCTAGAGGAACGGCTAATTTCCCCACGCCTTCCTTTTATGATTATTAAGTCTTTAGGATATGGCCGTCAAAATGCCATTAAGGGAGCAGTGGTAAATGTCCCAATTCCCGTAGCCAATGTTGTAACGTCACTTCCACGGGCGTTCAATGAAGCCGAGGTTGTTCAGATACACCTCAAGCGTAGGATGGAATATAGCCATGATTTCATGGCCGAATCCATTAGGCCTTCGAAAATTGCTGATGCAATCAGATTTTTAGTAAACACAGAACTGTATAGAAAACACCAGATTGTTATCAATGAATCGTGGTTGTCAGCTTTTTCGTCTGACACAGTTCCCTTTGTTGCATCAGCAGAAGATAGGGACTTAGTTTCAGATCTTATAGAAAGATCTGATCAAACCTCCACAAACGAGGAAAATAATGTAGAAGAAGAATGTTTGAATCCCGGAGGTCAGGAAACGTTATTAGAAAACGTCCCTTCTGAAAATGTAGCGGTGCAGAGAATTGTAATGGCACCTGGAGAAGGCCAGCGTCCTTTGGATATGATTGCAGATTGCGACTCCGAGGAACTGGCCTTCCCAACAATATTCGCTGGCATTAAAAGAAAATGCACAGAAAGTTTTACAACCATAGTTAGGTCTGAGCTTAGGAATTTCGATAGGAGAGGTTGTAGAACTGATAAATTATTTTTTAACTATAAAAAGTTAGAGATGATTAATATTAGGAACAATACGTCCATTTGCTTACGCAAGCACAGCGCCACTCAAGGCATTTCCGCAGCAAACGCTCTCAACGAAGAGCATATAGAAAATTTAATTCGCCACGATGATGGCTACAGGGTTTTGAAAGGTATTCGCACGTCGCCCGCTCACTGGGAGTCGGAGAAAAAAAAGGTTATGGCTATGATTAGGCAGTTTGGTCTTCCGACATTTTTTATAACGTTTTCAGCAGCTGAAACTCGGTGGACGGAGCTTTTGGTTTTGCTTAAGAAAAACGTTGACAAGGTAGAAATTAGTGAAGAATTAGCCTCAAATTTTAATTTTAATGAGAAGGCCCGTCTCATTAGAGCAGATCCTGTAACTTGTGCTAGGTATTTTGATTTTCGATTTAGGCAGCTTCTAAAACTTATGAAGAAGGAGGGCGGTGTATTCGGTAGTTATAGGGTCACTAAATATTATTGGCGAGTCGAGTTTCAGCAAAGAGGCTCACCACATATTCATGGCATGTTTTGGCTGAAAGATGCCCCTAAGCTTGACATCAATGATGAATCAAGCATAACCACAGTAAAGTCATTTATTGATCAGTTTATCACAACTGATACAACTAACCCGGATGTAGCTCCATTTTTAGAGTACCAAACCCACAATCATGGGCACTCATGTAGGCGCGAAGTTAGGAGAAAACAGATTTGTAGATTCGGTATTCCATACCCTCCCATGCCCCAAACAGAGATTCTTTTTCCGTTAGAAGACGATGCTGAAAATATAGAAGCGCATCGCAAGAATTTTGAAAAAATTCAGACCCTATTAGAATTTCCGTTTGATCGCGAAAGTATAGAGCGTTTTAGTGATTTCAATCATTTTTTGTCCTGCGATCAACTTAACGTCACTTATGATTGCTATATAAAAGCACTTAGGTTGAGTAGTAAGAAGCCAAAAATATTTTTAAAGCGAACGCTGGCGGCTATTAGGTTTAACGCTTACAATACTCATATTCTTCAACTGGGAGCCAACATTGATACTCAGTTCATTTTAGATCCCTATGCTTGCTTAATTATATTAACAAGTCCCAGAGAGGTATTTCCAAATTAATGCGTGGTGCAGTAAGTGAGGTTAGTAGGGGCAATGTAACAATCAAACAAAAGTTACAATATATAGGTCACAAATTCATTTCGAGTACGGAATTATCCGCTCAAGAAGCCGTTTACTGCTGTTTGGGTATGCGTCTGAAACGAACGAAAGCAGTAATGCTGAAGTGTATATTAATACTTCATTGCCAGAGCAACGGGTTAGAGTCCTTAAGTCTAGGGTGCAGTTACAAAATTTACCCGTTGTCTCAACAGACATATTTGAACTAGGACTTATAGATCATTATGTTCAGCGCCCCATCGCCTTAGAAAATTTATGCTTAGCTGATGTTGCTGCTTTTTATAGCTATAGCAAAAAGCAAAGTGGTGCATGCAAATATATTGATGAAGAAAATGTTAACGAAACACCCCGCGCTTTTGAATCATTAGTTTTCGCTCTTCGCGATCGTAGAGGTTTTATTGGAAAGAGGCTTAGTCCTTGTATAATTCGTTATAGAAGATTCGATATAAACACTGATAGGATCAATTATTTTAGGGAGCTAGTAATGCTATATGCGCCGTGGAGGGATGAAAATTGAAAACTAGTTACTCGGGATTGCGAATTATATTGTAGTGAACATCGGGATATGGTTGGAAATAATCGTTGGAAATATAACAGTTTGGACAATGACGAACTTCAGGACGCACTTAGTAGTGTTGTGCGGGATGATGAGGAAGAAATTGTGGATAACGTAGACATAATAGATAATATTTTAAGAGTATAAGGATTGCCAGAAATTAATCCAAAATTAAATGTTTTAAATGTTGATGGTAAAAATATAGATGAGAATGTAGGAGATAATAACGTCCGATCGATTAAGCTTCCAGTTTTATTTTCAGCTGAGATTTAAAGCAGAAGCAATATTTAACACACGTATTGCACAATGCCAACAACAAATCTGGGTTCTATGAATTTGTTGGAGGTGGCGCTGAGCGTCGGAAAGAGCCGACTTATATTAGCAATTTTTCAGTCCTTGTCCGTTTTGTACAATAACAAGCCAGGAACAGATCCAACATCTGTTAAAATACTTTTATGCGCACCCACAGGAAAAGCAGCTTTCGGAATTAGTGGCTCAACACTGCATTCCATGTTTTCACTGCCAGTTAACCAATCTGGTTCAGATTTCAGGGCCTTAAGCCATGATTTGGTTAACACGTTGCATTCTGGGTTGATTGACCTTAAACTCATTATTATAGATGAAATATCTATGGTTGGCTCTAAAATGTTTGCGCAATTGGACTCCTCGTCTTAAACAAATTTTTAAAAATTCTTCTCCATTTGGTGGAACTTCTGTCATAGTTTTCGGTGATTCTACAGTTATCACCAGTCGGTGATCGTTGGATCTATGAATCCAACTCTAATGATCCCTACAGTGCAATATTTGGTTTGACTCTTTGGGACCTTTTTAAGTATTTTTAACTCACAGAAATAATGCGACAAAGGGAGGACCAACTTTTTGCGTCTGCTTTAAATAATATGGCATCGGGTCTTATGACAGCCGATGATATTAGCCTTATTCGATCCCGCATTTGTCAGTCATCGGACGTGCCCGATGATGCAATTCATCTATTTAGTACAAATGCGGCAACAGATACATTTAATATTTCAAAATTAAAGTCAATTCCCACTGACCAATATTTTTCTACCGCTGAAGATAACGTTAAAGCTTCTCATTTAAATACCGCACATAGGCTTAGAATTTTTTTTCGATACTTCTAGTAAACCTACTCCAAGTACGTTGTGTATGAAATTTGTAGAGGAAAGTGTAGGAGTACTTGCTCTCTCAAAGTTTGCACATCGCACAGAACCTTCTTGGACCCCAATCCATAAAATAGTTAAAAGTTTTCAATACAAAAGAAACGAGCAAGTTAATATTGACCGTAAGCAGTTTCCAGTTGTACCAGCAGAAGGTATAACTATACATAAAAGTCAAGGAGCTACGTATAGCAAAGTGGTGGTTCACACTTGCCCTCGAATGCAGCGTGCTGCAATATACGTAGCGTAGTAGGGCAACAACAGCATCGTGTTTATTTATTATTGAAGTCCTTACACCTCCCAGACCTCCCAAAAATAACGACAAGGTTCAAAACCAGTTGCAGCTATTGCGGACAGAAAGAATTCTTCAAACACATTTCGATCATTTACTTAACAGTTCCGCCTTAGATACTATTTTATTCCATAATACAGAAAGCCTTCATTGCCACATTGAAGATGTAAGGTCAAATAAATTAATGCTACAGTCGTCCGTTCTATGTTTCGTTGAAGCTTCATCGTACGCACACGAAAATATTGATATTCCAGGGTTTACTATTATTGTCCGTATGGATTGTGAGGTAGTGCCTCAAGCAGTTCGAGGTAATAGGAGAATCGTCATTTACGTTAGGAATGAATTAATTGCCAATGTATCACATTGTTTTAGCGGTAGAAAAAGATTCGAGTCAGTCCTTTTAGAATTTAGTATTTTCAAGTTTAAATCTATTAGTTTTATCGTTGTTTATAAAAGTCCTTCCTATCCGCTGTCAACATTTAAAACAGAATTTGAAGATTTATTTCAGCAGTATCCTATTTTAAATAATAATTGTATAATATTAGGTGATTTTAATTTCTGTTTTAGTAAGTTCGATAAATGTGGGCCTATTTATAACGAACTTCTCAGAAAAGGACTTAGGTGCTTGTTAGATTTGAAAAAGTCCACTTCCAATTGTGACTCTCACATTGATTGGGCCTTTTCAAATATTATAAGTGGAGAAATAAGCGCCAGGACTTTTGAGACAGTTTATAGTTACCACAATGGGATTTCTCTTAGTGTCAAGGATAGTGAAATTTTGTTTTTTTTGTTTTGAACATATTTACTTAGATTAGTGTTAATGCATGTTTATGTGTGTAAATAAATTAATTAATAAATATATTAAATAAAAATTAAATAAAATAAAATAAAAATAATATTATTAAATTTAAATTAAATTTCTGTTCACAATAAGAATTATAAACAAAATTATAAAACTAAACCAAAAAAAATAAAAACATTTTAGAAAACATAGTTATACATAACAACAAAAAAACTGTGTACAATATTAATGATTATGAAATAGCTGGGTTCAGGGTATTTTCTGGTCGGGCTCTCCCGACTAGAGCCTTCTTACTTGTTTTAGCTTTGAGCAGTAAAAGAGCAAGTTAGTTTTAACGAGTATAGAATCTAAGAGGAGAAACAAAAGCACTCTTCCTAACGTCATCGCTATCGAGAGCTCGTGGGAAAATAAGTACCCCTTATTTTTTGACAACTCATTCTGCCTACTCGTCGATAATCAGCTAGTTGGCTTACAAATAGTGGTCGGCCATAATTGTTTAGGCGTTTGGTTTTGATACCAAAGTGTGCGATGCGTAAGACGAAGACTAAGATGTTGCCATACATTCATTGCACTTATTGTTGTGACAAAACTTGAGATTGTCGATTTTCGACTTTTGGTTGTATAAGTTTGCTAATGCCTAACATAGGAACGTAGTATAGACTTAAAAAGAACGTCGAGTAATTGAATAGCTAAACGTATACTTAAATATAATTTCCATCATATATTAAAATTAAATATAATTTCCATCATATAGTAAAATTAAATATAATTTCCATCATATATGTTTTGGAAATTAGGTAGACCATAAATGACTAATTGAACAGGTTTAAAATGACTAACTACCATAAAGTAACACTAAATAAAATAAAAAAAATAGATTTTATTTAAAAATAAATGTAATAATTTATACAAAAATGGTTTGCGCCATCGACAAAATATAATTTTTAATTTTCTACTAGAATTTTTCTAGCAGCCACACCTTTCTATTTATTCTAAGCAAAACAAGTAAGTCGGCTCCAGTCGAGAAATCCCGACTAGACGATATCCTGAACCATATACTTTACGCGTACAGTCAGTGCTTGTAAGTATGTGTGTGTGTGTGTGTGTGTTCGGGTTTACTGCATACTGCACACTCAACTTCAATGTTTCATATCTTCAGTGTTTCTTAACCGATTTTGAAGAAACATTTCACATATTGTCATTATGTTGTCTATTGTTTTAAATGCCGTCTTAAAGTTTTCCCATTTCAAGATTTTGTTGTTATCGATCACATGTGTATATCGGAAGAGTTATCGAAAATCGAAACTCTTCCTAGGGATAAGGAGAGCTTAAGTTCAAAATCTGGAGTCTCTAGCTCTTATAGACTCTGAAATCGACGCGTTCATACATAAGGACGGACGGACAGTCGGACATGGCTATATCGACTCGGCTGTTGATGCTGATCAAGAATATATATACTTTATAGGGTCAGAGATGCTTCCTTCTGGCTGTTACATACTTTTGCACAAAACCATTATACCCTTTTTACCCATTTTTAATGGGTTCAGGGTATAAAAACAGAAGACCACAAATTCCACATAATAAGTTTACAAAATGTTCAATTAGTTTGCTAATTCTTTTCAAGCACTCTAAATTAACAAGTGTAGGGAAAATATATTCATATGAGTTTAAGCTCCAATACATAAACATATGCATACATGCATATAAGTTTTTTGGCAAACAGATATATACGACTAAACATCAGCAGTCCATAATCAAAACAAATTTAAATATGGAGGCAGGTCCAGAAGTTAAAGCAAAGAAGCAATGATCGAAACCTAAGTAGCTGAATGGCATTAAGGGGAACTGAACTTCACACTTTTTACTTCTTTTTTACTTCATATTAAATTCTTTAAAAAGATATTGCATTTGTATGGCAGCTATATGATACAGTGATCTGATCTGACCTTCTTTAAGCTAACTGCAACAAATCGAAGACCTTGACTTGTTTGCATAGGAACAGACGGGCTGACGGTCAGAGGGGCAAATGCACATGGCTATATCGACTTAGGTCGCGAGATGAACAAGGAAATATTTAATTTAAAAGTGTATAAAAACCAAACAAAAAATTTTAATTTAAAAGATCAGACCAGAGCGCTTATATCGGTTAAAAGACGAGCATGGCGGAATCAGCATAGCTACATTCCGCTGATCAATGCTGTATGTTTTAAGCGATCGAAGATGCTATTTGTTGCCTATCATAAACTTTTGCATAACTTCATTCAAGCGTTTAAATGAACCTCAAGCTAAAAAATTCTTGTTTCAAGGCACCTTTGCAATATAATATAACAAATATTGATATGCCATAATTCAATCTTTTTTTTTTACCGATATTGGGAATCAATTGAAGTATACAAGATGATTTGAAGATTGTTGCCGTCGCGCATACAGACGGACAGTGGGTTGAAAAAAAAATCTTAATGGAAATGTCGAAAATGGCTTGGCTGTGATAGGGAATAAATATAAGTGGTTATAATTGGTACAAGGTAGTTAAAAAATGCTTAGAAATCTTACCTCTAGAGCCCTTTGTGGAACTTGCACCACCACTGCTACCAGAAACACCTCCATTACGGCTGTAAAGAACATTTTCTAAGTAAGAAAGTCCGTTGTTATTGACAATATTTAAACCGAGGCACGTTTCAATTTGTTTCCAACGATGAAGGCGTTCTTGTAACTCGTTGGTTACTTCTCCAAGAGCATTGCGTGCTTCAACAATTGAGCGGTCAACATCATCAATGCTCTTACCATGCGTTGAAACAAAAGCCCCTACCAAACTGGATCGTTTTTTTCGTAATTTTTCACAGGCCTCACGAGCTGATTGAAGTTGTTTTTCGGCAGAAATACGCTTTTTCTGATGGTTTTTGCTTTCTAGCTCATAAGTGTACTGTAGCCATGACTGTAACTGTTGGGGAGGCGCCCAACAATTATCCACCAGTTCAAATTCAGCACGTGTTAATTCATTACGCAACATTTCAATTTCTTTTTTTAACTGCTGAACCTCCAAGTCTGAGCTTAAGGAACTTACTGGTGGTACTTCTTTAAGACGCCGCTCAAGGTCCATTTTTTCCGTCGCAACATTTTCCTGCTCCATTCGCGCTAGCTCTAATTCCTAAAAAAAACAATTTGACTTATGATAAAATAAGCTTTTTTCGCTTTAATCGAGAATTATACCTTTTGCATCTCTTGTAGACTTTGTTCAGCCCGTTGTAATCCTTCCATGTCCTGGGCCATGCGACGCAAATGCCTCTTTGCGTTCTTGTTTTGTTGGTAAGCATACCAACATCCTATAATAGCGCTCAAAAGAAGAGTGACAAGAATATAGTCTTTCCAACGAGTGCCTGTTTCTATAAAAAACAAACAATTTCCCAATTTATTTCCAATATTAAAACAGTTTTCCAAAAATTTTATAACGTATGTTGAACTTTGCATGCATAACTGTGTGTTTTTTGCCTACCTCGCGGAGGTCCAAATAGCACAACATCCATAGCTTTAAGTGAAATTTTTTGTTTATGTATAGGATCTTTTATGCCCAGTACATTGCTAACATAATGTAGATTATTAACAGCCAATCTAAAAAAAATTGCAAGTATAATAAAGATGAATAAGAGTAAAATAAAACAAGTGAAAATGTTGCTGTCGGACGTAACCGACCACCGAAAGATATGGCGTTTTTCGATTTTAAGAATTTGCGGACTAAGCACCCAGACCTTATGAATGCATTACTGGATCTACGAGCGTTCCTATTTAAAAAAGGCGGAACTGGGGGCAGCAGGGGTGAGCGTGGCGTTCAAACTTTCTAGATGCAGATTAATTGGAGATCTTCCCACCAAGTTTGGTGTCTGTAGCTCAAAAACTGTGGAAATAACGGGTTTGATAAAGGTAACACTGGGGGCGGCAGGGGTGAGCGTGGCATCAAAATCTTTTATGCAGATTTTAAGGGGAAGTAACGAGCTATATTCTCACCAACTTTAGTGACTCTATATCCAGACATTTGCAGTTTTAAGGGTGTCGAACAAAGTTGCGTTCGTACAGACGGAGGGACAGCATTACGGACATTGCACAAAGCCAATATACTTTCTCTTTACCTTCGGTAAACATTTTGTTTTACATATCTAAATGATCATGTTGGCATAAAGCTTTTGCAAATTCAGTCACTGAATTGTTCGATCGAAATTTAACGGCAGACAGACAAAAAGTGTACGCTGCATGTGTATCACAAAACGCTACAAATAAGAAGGCTCTAGTCTAGAAATCCCCAGTAGACGATACCCTTAGCCCTATACTTTACGCATACAGTCAGTGTTTGCAAGTATGTGTGTGTGTTCGTGTATACTGCATACTTTACTTAATTCCAGTGTTTCATATCTCTGGTGTTTCTCAACCATTTTCAATGGGTTCAGGATATAAAAAGCAACCCGGGGCAAACAAACATCACACTTCCTGTTGAGAAAATTTGCAAACTCAACTTCGGCAAGCGGTGTCTCTAAAGAGATTGAAATATCCAAGAGTGAAAATAGCACGGCATCTTTCTTAACAGGAGGGACTAAGCCCAAAGAGAATAGTTATAATCCAGAGCCGAACTATGCGTGCCCTCCTTCTGTTAATTCCAGAAGATTCTTTTGGTTATTAGCTCGTGGCAAGCGGCACCACCCCTCAATGCTTATGATTTGATTATCGCTTCTTCTTGGCCTGCCGCCATATTTAAATTAGTTTTTGCTTTGTTTATGGATTGCACATGTTTATGCTGAAAGCGTGATATGTGTTTTGAAGCATGAAAACATATCAATGTATCTTTCCTTACTCTTTTAAATTAAAAGTGTCTTAGAAAGAATAAGCAAATTTGTTTGTTGCTGCCGACGACAAAACGGTTGCATGTGGCCTTGACCCGTCTTTGTGTGTATGCATGTGTGCGCACCTAACGGAATTAGCCAAAACGTAAAAAGACAAACAACAACAACACGTGTTGGTTGACGTTGCTGGAACCCACGATCTGCACAATGTGTTTTAATACCCTTTATTACAATATTCAATTAATGTCAATGCAATTTTTAATATATATTAATAAATATTTTTTATATTATTATGGTTAGTGTTAATTTGGTTTAAAGTCATTTTAAACCTGCTCAATAAGTCATTAGTAATCTACCTAATTCCCAATTTATACATAAGCACATATGATGGAAGTCATATATATCTCACGTTTGCACGAAGTTCTTAAGAGCCTATACTACCACCCAATGACTATGTAATCTCAAGAAAGGCAAATAGGTACCTCTCTTTTTTAACAGAAACGATTAAACCTGAAATAAGCACCTGGGGAAATGAGTTAAGATCTTGCTTCGCCAACTCAAATGAGAATCTTATCATCATTATCAATCACTAGCTCGAAGCGTGCGATGCGCCAAACGAAGATCATTTTTGTCGTACTTCCCTTTGCCGTTGTGTGGTGGCCGGAGTTGAGATTTTAAATATTCGACTTTTGTTTGTGTCTGATTGCTATGCCTCAAATGGGTGGGTGGTATAGAATTTATATGATTTTTGTGCAATTGTATTGCTAATCGTGTGATAGTTAACTCTGACTGCTATCATACATATACTTATGTATATATATTGAGTTTTAGGTCGATCATTAATGACTATTAACATGTTTAAAATGACTTGATACCAAATTAACACTTACCATTTAATAAATACATTTAGCTTTCAAATACTTGTCTGTGTATTATAAATATACATTAATAATTGCATTGACTTGTATTGAATATTGTAATAAAGGGTATAAAAACACATTGAGCAGCGTGTGAGTATCAGCAACGACAACCGACACGTGTTGTTGTTGTTTGTTCTTTTGCGTTTTGCCTTTTTTCCGTTAGACTCAGACACATGAATACACAAAACGACGGCCCAAGCCCATACACAGCAGGCCAGCTGCAGACAATTTGCCTTCGACACCAATGAGCATACAAACACAAACATACATATACATACTCATTGAACGGCAGCAAAAATTTTATAACACAAGTAAGAAGGCTCTTGTCGAGAAATACCCTGAACCGTATACTGTCGAAGAAGCTTCCTTCTGTCTGTTACATACTTTTGCAATATACAATATATCCATTTACCCTTTTTTAATAGGTTCAGTGTACAACAAGTAAATTTACTTCATTTGGAAGCAAAATAACCTGCAGCCGACCAATTTCAGATGATAAACTTAAAGAAATGTTCAATTGGTTTGCTAATTCTTTCTAAGACACTCTTAAGTAACAAAATTAAGGGAAAGGCTACAATAATATGTGTTCATGCTTCGAAATAGGTATTAGGCTTTCAGCATAAACAGACAGTGCCACGACCTACGACAAACTATAAACAGCAAAGCAAAAACAAATCCAAACATAACTCACATGCATACACACAAAGACGGACCCAGCCCTAGGCCACCCTGAATCCGTTTGGCCATCGGTAAATCAACAACATTTAAAAATTAAAAAAAATTAGTTTTAATTGAAATAACTGTATAATTTATACAGTCTGTCAAGGAACTGTTTTCGCGTGAAGAAAAATGTATGTTTTTTCACTTCACAGGCAAAATATAACTGTAACATGGATCTTAAGATTTTTTTGAAATTTTTTATGTATTATTTATTTAATTCTTAATAATATATTTTAACAAATTAGATTATTCATAAAAGAACAAAAAAGTTATAACAATAACAAATTAACTCTAACTTATTTGACTGTCAAGAAAGTGTTTTCGCGTCTACTTTTTGGTGCATTTTCGGTGTAAAATTCGTACGAAATTCGTATGTACAGTTACATTTAATTAAATTAAAAATGCTTAGATCCATAAAAGTCCGCTTGCACTCCCCTGACGGCCGCCGGTACTGGGGATGCGACCCCCTGCACAGATGCAAAGGACTCCACCCAGTGTCCAAGTGCCTGAGAGGAGCGATGGAGTGGATTTTACCGGCGGAGTCGAGGAGTCGCTTGTGGCCATCTCCACTACCGGACCTTCACCAAGTCCTAGGCTTGGAACGGCCCAACCCAGCCCGACACGGCTGTCACCGTGGATGGGAATGGCGACAGAAAAGGGGTGGAGACCGGGGAGCATATTCCTTCTGTGGTCTCACAAATTGCGCGGGTGAAGAGCGAGGAAGAGTCGCAGATAGCACGGTGCCTAGATGCCATAGCCAAAATGAAGGCGGCAGCAAACAGGCAAAAGACCACGTCAAACGACATTAAACTCGGTCTTGCAATTCTGGAGGAGGCCTTTTCGGCCAAGCAGTCCTACAGGACAGATTGGATGGGCCTCGAGGAGGAAGCAAAGAAGATGGCGGTGCCTACTGAGAAGCGTTTAGCATCAAGCCCTGTGGGTTTGAACGCCGTTAAACGCATAAGGACTTCTGAAATCAACCCCGAGCGTGTGGCCGTCTCGAAAAGGACAAAACGGATGGCGAAGCTGGCAGAAAGAGGGATGGCTTCGGAACAAGCAACCTCGGCCAAAAAAGTCGCCCCTCTCGAAAAGGAGGCAATTGGAGAAAAAAAGAAGGGCATCAACGGAAGCTATCCTGATCCGACCCGAGGGGGACCGGAGTTAAGCAGACATTCTGAGAGAAATGAAGGCTAAAGTGAACCCGGAAAGCTCAGGAGTGCGGGTAAGGAACATGCGGGATACTCGAACTGGGGGTGTCCTGGTGGAAATTGGAGCTTGCGCCAAGGACAGTGGTGTCTTCCGGGAATCGATTGCGGTGGCGCTCAAGGGTCTGGCAGCTGTGTCCTGCTTAGCGCCTAAGTGTGCCGTGGAGATCCGGGACCTTGACTGCCTAACAGAGGTAGTGGGCATAAAAGAAGACCTTAAGCGGGATATGCCCAACATCGGGGAAGTGAAGATTGGCCTAATCCCTAGAGTTATGAGAGGGCAAAAAATGGCTGTGGTAGAGATGAGATGAGAGCGCGGGAAGATCCACATTGGATGAATTAACAGTCGAGTGCGAGAGCGTACATCGGTGACCCGCTGTTATACACGTAGATGCCTGGGATACGGGCATGTAGCTAATGGGTGCAAAGGACCTGATCGCAGCTCCTAGTGCTATAAGTATTGAGTAGCCGCTCACAAGGCCATGTGGTACTGCAGCCATCTGGGTGCTGGAATCCGGGAATGCGCCTGTCGCCGCTCACGGTCGAGGTAACGGGATTTTCAATTGCTGTCTCACGCCGAATCATCCGATTCAAAGATATAGAGGACAGTTAGAGGGCCTGGAAGACGCGGTGATGGCAGCCCCAGAATACAAAGTGGTAGCTTTAACGCGAGGGTGCTGGAATGGGGTATGCCACACCCCGACGCCCGGGATAAGCTCGTTATGGAGATGGTAGCGAGAGCGGGGCTTCTGGTTTTGAACGATGGAAACGCGACGACTTTTCGGCGACCGGGATATGGGGAAACAATTCCCGATGTATACGCCGCTCATTTGAGACTGGAGTGTGACTCCCAGAGCATTTGCCAAAAGGAACACAGCGCGGTTAAGGACCGAGTCTTTTTAGATGGAATTAGCGAGGGGTGCAGCAAGGTGGAGGGTGGCCAGAATAGAGAAGTAGCTGCAGAAGCATTGGCTACTTCAACTGTGAACGTCATCAGGGCTGCCTGTGAGGCTTCTATGCCTCGTAGTAGGCCCCGCCACGGGAAAAGGCCGGTCTACTGGTGGAGACCAGAGATAGCAGATCTGCGCAGGAAGTGTCACAGGCTCCGTCGTGTCGCACAACGGGCGAGAAACCGAGCTGAAGGCGAACGAGAAGTCAGCGGAGCATAAGGCCGCAAAAAAGGAATTACGGCGGGCCATTAACCGGAGCAAGATCTGTTGCTGGAGGGAGTTGGTGGCAGACATAGAAAAGGACCCGTGGGGACTGGGTTACAAACTTGTCACTCGAAAACTGGGGGCCCTGAAAGCGGTTTTAGCCAAAGAAGCCGTGAACATAGTTGCTGCGCTGTTTCCACAGCAATTCCTGTTTTCACACAGGGAGAACTGGAAAAAGCGGCTCTCATGATGAAGGATAACAAGGCACCTGGCCCGGATGGGATACCGAATGAGGCTCTTAAGCTGGTCTATCACCAGAACCCAGGACTGCTTCTGCGCATATACAATGCCTGTCCTTGACGTAGTCGCAGCAGTAGAAAGAGCATCGGACAATAAGCAGTTCTCGCGCCGAGAGGTACTTCTTATGACCCTCGACGTAAAGAATGCGTTTAACTCGGCGGAATGGATAGATATGATGGAGACTCTGGAGCACAGCTTCGGTGGAGGAGATGGACTGCGCGTCTTATCAAAGACGTGGAGCCGTGGACCAACAGAAAGCATGGTGAGGTAGATTACTACCTATTACAGCTTCTGTCGGGACATGGTTACTTCCGCCACTACCTACACTGAATGGGAAAGGCAGCATCGCCCGACTTTCTGTATTGTCCCGGATGAAGCAACAACACTGAGCACACGTTCTTCAGTTGCCGCAAATGGACTGGCAACACCTGACGCTAAACCAGGAAACGAAATAGTTGACGTTATTATCCGAACAGAGAGGAATTGGGGCCGTGTGGCCCAATACGCACGACAGTTTTGAGAGCTAAGAAAGCCGACCTGGACCGAGACCAAAGTGAGTTCGATTTCGAAATAAATGAGTGAAAAGAAGAGGGCTTTTAGGGCCACATGAGGGACCTTGCCTGAAGTAATGTGTTAAATAGTCCCAGGCAAGCGTCCAGGGTCAGTGGGTCGACCATTGAGGAACAAGGTGAGGGGTTTTAGCCGGTATACTTGCTGTTAAAGCAGAGGAGCCCGGCACACGGGTTGCTATTCGGGCACGCAAACTACGGCACGCAAAGTGTTTCCCCTCTCCAGCATTTGACCATAAAAATAAATAAAAAAAAAAAATTACGACAACCATCACGTGCTGTTGTTGTTTGCCTTTTTGCGTTTTGCCTATTCCCGTTGGGCGCACTCACATGCATACACACAATGACGAGCCTAGTCAACCTACAGCCATTTTTAAAAAGGGTATAATGGTTTTATGCAATAGTATATAACAGGCAGAAGGAAGAATCTCTGATCCAATAAGGTTTGTATATTCTTGATCAGCATCAACAGCTTCGATCAGTCGTTGAAATTAAGTAAAGTATGCAGTATATGCGTACTCACACACACACATATATACTTGCAAGCACTGACCGTACGGGTAAAGTATAGGCTTAGGGAATCTTCTAGTCGGGATTTCTCGACTAGAGCCTTCTTATTTGTTTTTGATGTGTTTGTCAAATTATGCTTGAGATTTTAGTAGCAACGGTCGTGATTTTAAAAGTTAAATATTTACAAAAACCAATCAGATATTTTAAAATCTAATCTATCAAATTGATAGAACAATTTAACACCAATTAAATTATAATTCCAAAATGGAAAACAATAATAATATAGTGGTTTTTTTTATTAAAATTTTAGAGCAAACACCCATAATTTATTCTGATTGCTTTCATTTGTTAACTTTAATTAAATACATACGAATTAAGCCACACAAGCAATGCAAAACGAATTAAGAAGCGCCATATTCCATAATCAAACAAACCATTTCAGACATTGTATAGGGAAAATACATTGGTATGAGCTATGATACATACATCCATACATATTAGGTTTTCAGCAAACAGACAGTGCCAAATACATACGACAAAACAGTCCATAATGAAAAGAAAAACAAAATCAAATATGGCGGCAGGCCCAGATGTTGAGCAAAGTAATAATCGAAACATAAACTGCTGACTAGCTGCGAACCGCAGCCAACTTTATCCGAGCCAAAGTCCATCAATGATCATGGAGAAGCTTATCGATGGTGGGCGTGCCAGTTTCGCATAAAATACTCCGATTTCTTATTGATACATGTCGATCTAATCCAGGGGTCGGGGAACCGGGGTTAATTAACCCAAATAGGGTAAAAGTGAAAGGGGGTAATGGTAATGATTCAAAACTATATATTTCAAATTTTCTATTCAGCTGAGATTTTTTTTTTATTTTTTATTTTTGCTCATCACTGGGGTAAAGTCAACTTCCACAAGAATATTTTGGTAATTCATTAAAGTATATATTTCACATTTTCTATTCTGCTGAGCTTCTTTTTTTTTGTTGCTCATCACTAATAATTCTAATTAAAATCATCTTCCACAACAATATTGTGGGGTAATTCATTAAAAAAGAATATATTTTGGGGTGAAATCAACTGCCACAACAATATTGTAGGGTAATTCATTAAAAGTATATATTTTACATTTTGTATTTTACCAATTTTTTTTTTATTTTGCTCTTCACTAACGGGGGTAACGTCAAGTTTGACAAAAATATTTGGGGTAATGATTAAAAAAGTTCGCCGACCGCTTTGTATGAACACAACTTGATTCAACACGCGTAAAGCTAGAAATCTCAGAGGCTACAAAACTATACTATATATATATATATATATACAGACTATATTGTGATAATTCATTTTTGCGATGATCAACATTGGGCGAACTGGGAAAAAAAAATTCTTTTAGATTTAGGTAAACAACAATATATATAAGTGTCTGGTTAAAGGATTAACAATGAAGGATTTTTTTTTTTTTAAGTAGCGGGCAGTCGAAAGTTTGATTTTCAAGCCAATAAACGAATTTCGGCTATAAAATGGACAAAAAGAATCGGACGATCAAAATCTAACTCCCAAATTATAAAAAGCCATTTTTATAAAGAAGGATTCCTTTCAAAAGACTTTAAAATAAGTTAAGAAAAAAATTATACATCTAAAAATTCAAAGTTACACGTAGGGGTTACCCCTTTAGACATAGTGGGTAGCTCATCTATTATTTGACTGCAAAAATATTTACAAACCTCGGTAAAGCGGCACCGGTAACCTTATGTAATTTGAAAAGATCGACGTATTGAGGTAGTTGAACTGACTGCGCCAACCAGTCTGTAGTTTGTTCAATGGTCCAATTGTGTACTTCTGACCGCAGCCAAGCGTCCCACAGCTCTTTTACAGAAATATGCATGTCATCATTGAAATGAAATGCCTTCTGCCGCTTTTCATACCCAGAGTCATACTTTAGTTCTTCGCGAAGAAACTATATTAAACAAAAAATGTTGTTACGCTCTAAAAAAAAGTGATTTTTTACATACATCATCCGATTCGCTCAAGTCGATATTTCCATTATCGTCATCATCAAGTTGACGGTGCAAACTTGCGATTGCCTCCATGCCAAGTCGGTCCTGTACGTTTCGGTTCTCACAGTCAAAATCATCTGCATTACATGTGGCATCCGATGAACTAGATAAAGAATCTAAATGAAAAATTTTTAAAATTTTTTATCAATGGGTTTTTGTGTCTGAGCATGCTTATACTGACGTGCCGGCTCTTGCGTGAAAATTTAAGATACGACATGGTGTATAATTTTCAAAGATATCAATAAATCTTACAAATCAAATTTGTTTGTTGTCGGTATCATCTTAGTTTTGTAAGCTCAAGTTATCGACTAATTAAAATAAACTGTTTCTGCCTATGGTATACGAGAACCTAGCCTATAAATTCAGAGAAAAGAGCGAACATGGGATGTTTGCGTTTTCTGTGGTACAAACTCGGCCTGAACTGTAAGCAACGCGTTGCGTTCGGCTTGAAGCTCTCACTATCCGACGTGAATCCTTTCCAAAAACGTAAATGTGACAACAAATTTTTAGACGATATTAGGATCCAATCTATTAAAAGAGTTTTTTTTTTGCATTTAAAATATCTGCGGCCGTAAGTGTTTGAAACTTCTACATCTTAAATTTCTCAGATTTGAAACCGATGGAAAGCCATTATTTCACGTTCGGTAAGCACTTAATACTCTTTCTTATATTTCTGGGAGAATTAACAAAATTAATCCTGAGAATTAACACAAAAAAAACTCAGACATGTCTAGGCAACGAAAAGAAATATTTTTTTGCTTCTTAGACATCGTTTCAGGTAATAAATAAGCAAAACATAACTTCAACAAGTTAGAAGGCTCTAGTCGAGAAATCCTGACTAGACGATACCCTGATCCCTATACTTTGTGCGTACAGTCAGTGCTTGCAAGTATGTGTGTGTGTGTGTACGCGCATACTGCATACTGCATACACAACTTCAATGTCCCATATCT
>JAWNNW010000654.1:0-124572 GCA_035044465.1 Scaptomyza tumidula | reverse complement strand
GGGTATAAAAATAAAGATAAAATTATAAATCAAATCTTCTGCCCCAGTCCCCAAAATTAGCGAGATACCGTATGTATATGGTATATATATATATATTTATAAAATTTATATATATAATATATATATATATATATATATCCCCATGGATCTCGTTTCGTCTGATCCCGGTCCTTCGGCCTCTTTGGTGGTGAGTAGTGTTGACGTAGTTCAACCTAACAAACCAAACATATCCAAAGAGCCAAATGTCCCACTAGTCAAAAATACATCTTCGGTTGAAGATATAATCCAAAAAATGTAGTGGCCGTTTCCACCTAAAAAACAAGTATTTGTTTCAAGGCTTCCCCCTTATTTGACATCAGATGTTGTCAAGGTCTATATTAGCGCCAAATCAAAAGCCAACTTCACGGTGGAAAAATTCAATTTTAAGTATACTAGGAATAACTCGTCGTTTAAAATTAGTGTTTCGAGTCAAGACTTTAGCTCGGTATATGTTGCAAAGAGTTTTTGCCGGAGAACATTATTGTAAATGAATATACTGCCAGAAAAAAAATCGGCCTCCGATTGTACCCCCCCCCTCACCCCCCAAGATAGCTTTGCCTAAAACTCAGTAGTTTATATCTTAACAGTCACTCCTTTGCTTTTCATGTCATTGCCTTCACTGAAACTTGGTTAAGGCATGACATTCTTAGTACGGAAGTTCTATCCAGCAGATTCTGTGTCCATAGAAAAGACCGTACGCTTCGACGTGGTGGAGGTGTGCTTATTGCTGTTGATGTTGATTATTCTTCGGAAACAGTAATTGTAGGTGGTTCTATGGATATAGAATTTGTTGCTGTTAAGTTGTATTTTAATGGTGTTGGTATTTTTGTTACTTGCTCCTATATACCCCCTTCCTCCGATAGCTCTGTTTACAATGCCCATTTGTCCGCTATTATGTCCGTTTCTTGCATGCTGTCGGATCGCGATCTCCTTGTAGTTCTTGGTGATTTCAATATTGCTGAAGTTACTTGGATTTCGTGTCCCGACTCTGGTGCCCTGATCCCCTCGGCACAGAATGAATTCTTGAACAACTTACTTGGGATATCATTGAATCAAATAAATGATATCCCAAATTCTCTTAATAAAATGCTTGATCTGGTTTTTGTTTTGGATTCTTCATCCATACCCGATCACAGCCATACTACTCCAGAGACTTCTACCAGCCCAGTGATCTTTACCTGCGCAGGAAGATTTTGCATAGTTTTGCACCCCAATCGGTTTCCGGAGGTGTCGTATCACGGCTTAAACGATTTCTACTGGGGCCTAGCACCCGGTAGGGAAAAGTGATCGACACCTCCAACGTTGGGTGGTATAAGTCTTCTGGATTAGTATGGACTGTGATCGGGTAATGGCTGAGGAGGATGGATCCAAAACAAAAACCAGATCAAGCATTTTATTAAGAGAATTTGGGATATCATTTATTTGATTCAATGATATCCCAAGTAAGTTGTTCAAGAATTCATTTTGTGCCGAGGGGGTCAGGGCACCAGAGTCGGGACACGAAATCCAAGTACTTGAGCAAATGAGACCGATTGGATAAGCATGCAGAACGGCTATCGGAGGAAGGGGGTATATACGAGCAAGTAACAAAAATACCAACACCATTAAAATACAACTTAACAGCAACAACTTCTATATCCATAGAACCACCTACAATTACTGTCTCCGAAGAACAATCAACATCAACAGCAATAAGCACACCTCCGCCACGTCGAAGCGTACGGTCTTTTCTATGGACACAGAATCTGTTGAACAGAACTTCCGTACTAAGAATGTCATGCCTTAACCAAGTTTCAGTGAAGGCAATGACATGAAAAGCAAAAGAGTTACTGTTAAGATATAAACTACTGAGTTTTAGGCAAAGCTACTGGTGGGGGGGGGGGGGGGGTACAATCGGAGGCCGATTTTTTTTCTGGCAGTATATTCATTTACAATAATGTTCTCCGGCAAAAACTCTTTGCAACATATAGAGCTAAAGTCTTGACTCGAAACACTAATTTTAAACGACGAGTTATTCCTAGTATACTTAAAATTGAATTTTTCCACCGTGAAGTTGGCTTTTGATTTGGCGCTAATATAGACCTTGACAACATCTGATGTCAAATAAGGGGGAAGCCTTGAAACAAATACTTGTTTTTTAGGTGGAACGGCAACACATTTTTTGATTATATCTTCAACCGAAGATGTATTTTTGACTAATGGAACATTTGGCTCTTTGCATATATTTGGTTTGTTAGGTTGAACTACGTCAACACTACTCACCACCAAAGACGCCGAAGGACCGGGATCAGACGAAACGACATCTATGGGGACAATAACGTTTACATACGGTATCTCGCTAATTTTGTGGACTGGGGCAGAAGAATTGTTTATAATTTTATCTTTATTTTTATACCCTGATCCCATTAAAAATGGAAAAAAGGGTATAATAGTTTTGTGCAAATGTATGAAACAGGCAGAAGGAAGCATCTCCGACCCCATATATTCTTGATCAGCATCAACAGCCGAGTCGAAATAGCCATGTCCGTCTGTCCGTCTGTCTGTCCGTATGTATGAATTCGTCGATCTCAGAGACTATAAGAGCTAGAGACTCCAGATTTAGAACTTAAGCTCACCTAATCCCTTGGCAGTACAAGTTTGTTTTCGATTTTTGATAACTCTTCCCTTTTCCGATATACACATGAAATCGATAACAACAAAATCCTGAATTTGGAAAATTCATATTCAAAATATTAAAAATCTGTGAAATTTTTATTAAAATCGGTTAAGAAACACCGGAGATATGTGACATTGAAGTTGTGTATGCAGTATACAATATGCGCGTAGACACACACACATACTTGCAAGCACTGACAGTACGCTTAAAGTGTAAGAATCAGGGTATCGCCTAGTTGGAATTTCTCGACTAGAGCCTTCTTACTTGTTAGTTTTATTTTGGGTCTCAGTATTGTTTGGCTGACTTTCAGACATGACCGCTTCCGATGACGGCCCAACATTGTCTTTTTTGCACAATTGAGAAATTATCGCACAGTTTTTTTAACTGGCCGAAAACCCCCTCAAAGCCAAGCTGAGTCTCCATGAAGTTTGCCATATCTTTTTTCCGCTCCAAACAAGACCAACATGGCCACTCTAAATTTGTGACGCTCATCAAATCGATGACCGTTAAGACCAGCACATTTTTCATGTGCAACATTTGGGCACATCCAACAACAGACAGACATATTTATATAAATTTTTTTTTCTTTGTTTATTTGAGAAAAAACAAAATAAAATAAAATAAATAAATAAAAATTACAATAAATAAAAGAGAGAAACAAAAAATAAAATAATACAAATTATTTAATTAATTTTTGAAAAACTGCTCAAAAAAATTTTAGACCACCCTAGGGTTAATTGTATGAAAACGCTTGTAACTACTCACAAAAAAGAAAACACACACAAAACGTACCGGCGCGAACGCCGCAACCGAAAGCAACAACAACGGAATAATTTAAACCGGGACCAGGACCAGCACAAAAGAGCGCGTGAGAGCCAAAAACGGTATTATGCACTGAGAGGACGCTCAGAAGAACTAAAAGAGTGCAAGTATGAAAATACAAAAACAAAATACCAGCAGGCCACAAGCAAACTAAGCAAAATAAGCAGTGAGCTTTGACTGCAATTCGTTGTTCTATTTTGGCACTTGCAAAATATATGCAAATAAATTATTTAAATTAATGTTCAAAACTAGGGTTTTACACAACCGATGAAACCCAAAGTCACAAAAATATTTATTTGCACAGAGTCGCGAAATTATGATAAGATTAGACGCACGAAAATTTAAGAAAACGAAGAGCACAAAAAATACACGTCCGTTGCTAAGCAAAGAGAGCGAGCGGCTTAATTATGTACCGAGAGCGCCAAGTATTGATTACGCCTTAATACAGAATATGATAGAGCAGACCGTTTCTCTTTTGGTATCAAATCTAAATATAAACCAACGAAGTCAATCACTCATCAGAAATAATTGAGTACATAATAATAAGCCATTTTCATTACCTGGTTCTCCCTCAGTACCTAGCAGTCAAGTTGCTGATATTATGCATTAGTGAAATTTTACTTTTGAGGGAACTGGGCAAGGCTCTACCGTAGAAGAATTTATTTGTCGGACGGAACTTTAGAAAGTGATTTTCAAGGCTTGTGCAAGCACTTGCATATATTTTGTGCAGGCAAAGAACGAGATAGGTTTTGGTTTCTCTTACACGTCAGACCTTCTTAGCAAAGAACGGGGTTTTGAGCGAAAGCAACAGTCAGAAGAGACGTTTAAAATGTTTTTTAATGCTGCATTGATGGATAACTCATCAGTCAGAATAGACTAAGACGAAATCCAAGAAAATCTTAAAAATAATCTATTACCCGAATTTCGTCCACAGAACCGTTAGTGACTTGACAAAACTATTTCAAATGAAAGAAAATCTAGCTCGTGAAAGGTTCAGGTTTTGAAAGTACCAAAGTACAATATCGTCGCACGGCACCGCCACGGACAAGTAAGAAGGCTCTAGTCGAGAAATCTCGAAGGTGTTTCTTAACAGATTTCAATAAAAATTTCACAGATTATCACTATTTTGTTTAATGTTTCAAACGCTGTCTCAAAGCTATCGAAAACAAACTTGTACTGCCTAGGAATTAAGCGAGCTTAACTTCCAAATCTGGAGTCTCTAGCTCTTATAGTCTCTGAGACCGACGCGATCATACATACGGACGGACGGATGGACATTACTATATCGACTCGACTGTTGATGCTGATCAAGAATATAGAGAAACCGAGCTGAAGCGAACGAGAAGTCAGCGGAGCATAAGGCCGCAAAAAAGGCGGGCCATTAACCATAGCAAGGCCTGCTGCTAGAGAGAGCTGGTGGCAGACATAGGAAGGGACCCCTGGGGACTGGGTTACAAACTTGTGACTCAAAAACTGGGGGCCCTGAAAGCTGTTGAAGCCAAAGAAGCCGTGCAAATGGAGAACAAAGTTGCCGCGCTGTTTCTACAGCACCCGATCAGTCCACAACGGGAATGGAGCAAGACCGAAGCAATTCCTCTTTTCACACAGGGAGAACTGGAAAAAGCGGTTCTTACGATGAAGGATAAGAAGGCACCTGGCCCGGATGGGATAGCGAATGAGGCTCTTTAGCTGATCTATCACCAGAACCTAGGACTGCTTCTACGCATGTACAATGCCTGCCTAGCGGATGGAAATTTCTTCTCGCGTTGGAAAACTGCAAGGTTGGTGCTCATCAGCAAAGGAAAGGGTGATCCGGCATCTCCAGCGTCCTACCTTCCGTTGTGTATGCTGGATACAGCTGGAAAGATAACGGAGAAGCTGATCAAGGTCAGATTAACGACAGCAGTTCGTAACACCGGCGGCAGCATGGGTTTAGGGCGGGCCGGTCCACCAGAGACGCTGTCCTTGACGTAGTCGCAGCAGTAAAAATAGCAGAGGACCATAAGCAGTGTTGCGCTGGGTGGTACTTCTTGTGACCCTCGACGTAAAGAACGCGTTTAACTCGGCGAGATGGATAGATATGATGGAGGCTCTGGAGCACAGCTTCGGTGTCTCGGCATATCTACTCCGAATAATCGACGCATACCTTGCGGAGCGCGGACTCCTCTATGAGACCAGAGAAGGCGTTCGCAGAAAGGAGGTCACAGCAGGGGTGGCGCAGGGATCCATTCTAGGACCTGACCTTTGAAACGCCACCTACGATGGTCTTCTAAGACTGGAGATGCTAGAGGAGGCGTGCTTGGTTGGGTATGCGGATGACGTTGCTGCACTGGTAGCAGCAAGAGACCTGCAACTAGCGCAGCTCAAGCTCAAACAAGTGATGAGGACTGTCAGCAGTTGGATGGCGGAACATGGGCTATCACTGGCGCAGAACAAGACAGAAGTGGTAGTCCTTTCCAAAGAAAGGATACCAACGATAATATCGGTGACAGTCGGGTAGGCTCCGGTGATGTCGAAGCCTGCGCTCAAGTACCTTGGTATAACGATAGACACCAAGCTGAGCTTTTTCAAGCAAATAGAACAAATAGAACGTCCAGCAGACGCCGCCTCCTGATGAGCGCAGTTCAGTCAGTGCTGCTCTATGGGGCTGAGATATGGGCCAATTCTCTTGGAAAATAGATGTATCGGAAGAGGCTCGCACAGGTCCAACAGAGAGGGGCCTTGAGAGTGGCTTCGGCTTACTGTACGGTCTCGGAGCCTGCAGTGTTGGTGATCGCTGGTGTGGCACCAATACACCTTCTAGTTAAGGAGCGGCGGATGGTTTTCCTGAGGAGAAGTGCAGGGGAAGGGGAAACTGCCTCCCAGGAAGAGCCAACACACTTCGCGCATGGCAGAATTATTGGAAAGGGGAAAGTAGGGGGAGATGGACTGCGCTTCTTATCAAAGACGTGGAGCTGTGGACCAACAGAAAGCATGATGAGGTAGATACTACCTAACAAAGCTTATGTCGGGACATGGTTACTTCCGCCACTACGTACACCGAATGGGAAAGGCAGCATCGCCCGACTGTCTGTACTGCCCCGGATGCAGCGACAACGCTGAGCACACGTTCTTCAGTTGCCGCAAATCGAACTGGCAGCGCCTGACGC
Organism: Scaptomyza tumidula; assembly: GCA_035044465.1. Taxonomy (NCBI): domain Eukaryota; kingdom Metazoa; phylum Arthropoda; class Insecta; order Diptera; family Drosophilidae; genus Scaptomyza; species Scaptomyza tumidula. The sequence goes on along the minus strand of JAWNNW010000654.1, from coordinate 117,906 downwards.
TTAACCAGTAAACGGAGACAAAGGAAATCACGCCCGAAAACGTTATAATCCGAAGAGAGAGAGAGGAATTCTGGCCGTGTGGCCCAATACGCACAGAGTTTTGAGAGCTAAGAAAGCCGACCTGGACCCAGATCAAAGTGAGTTCGAGTCCGAAATAAATGAGTAAAAAGAAGAGGGCCTTTAGGGACATTGCCTGTGTTAAATTTGCGGGGGTCGACCATTGAGGAACAAGGTGAGGGGTTTTAGCCGGTAGACTTGCTGTTAAAGCAGAGGAGCCCGGCCCACGGGTTGCTATTCGGACACGCAACCTACGGCAAGCAAAGTGTTTCCCCTCTCCGGCATTTGCCCATAAAAAAAAATATCAAGAATTTATATACTTTATGGGTTCGGAGATGCTTCCTTCTGCCTGTTACATACATTTGGACAAAACGATTTTCCCCTTTTTTCCATTTTTAATGGCATTAGGGTATAAAAAGATTGCTTAGCCAACGCAAGTCTTACCAAGCAGGCAAGACGCGAACCAACCAACTTACAAAAAGCTATATATTGATCGGTTACAATATTATAATAAAAACAAGTAAGAAGGCTCTAGTCGAGATATCCCGACTAGATGATACCCTGATCCCTATACTTCACGCGTACAGTCAGTACAGTCAGTGCTTGCAAGTGTGTGTGTGTGTATGTATGCGCTTACTGTGTACTGCATACACAACTTCAATGTCCCATATCTCCGGTGTTTATTATCCGATTTCAATAAAATTTTCACAGATTGTCATTATTTTGTTTTTTAATTCAAATTGCATCTCAAAGTTTTCCAAATTCAAGATTTTGATGTTATCGATCCCATGTGTATATCGAAACTGGAAGAGTTATCGAAAATCGAAAACAAACTTGTACTGCCTAGGGATTAGGCGAGCTTAAGTTCCAAATTTGGAGTCTCTAGCTCTTATAGTCTCTGATATCGACGCGCTCATACATACGGACAGACAGACGGACAGACGGACATGGCTATATCGACTCGACTATTGATGCTGATCAAGAATATATATACTTTATGGGGTCGGAGATGCCTTCCTTCTGCCTGTTACATACTTTTGCACAAAACCATTATACCCTTTTTCCCATTTTTAATGGGATCAGGGTATAATAAGGGCAAACGATTTTCACTGAAGTAAGGCCCAATGAAATTGTGAGAATATGTAGAAAGCTGTAAGAATCAAAGGTTATTTCTTAAATATAATATGTAACCACAGATTATTGATGTCTTGAAAATAATAAGAAAGATGTTATGCAGAACTCTCTTTTCTTGAGCTTATTGGACACTAGAGCATGTGTCAGTTGGATAGGAGCGAGTTTACCGACAGAAAATGTTAGTGATTGGTCATATTTTTAAACTGCTGATGGTCGATCGCACACAATTTTTTGAAGCTTTAGAGGTTTTACAAGTTTAACGGACTTACAACGGCGTTCACAAGCCAATGCAATTTTACGTGATCCCCTCAATTCAACAAGAGCTGATTCTTGGCATCGATTTCTGGAAAGCTTTTGAACTTGCGCCTAAAATAATTCATTAAATATATACGTCCCAGACAACTGCTAGCGCAGTGGATGTCTTTCCTTTAACTTTATTGCAAAGACAACAGCTGGAAGAAGTGGAAAAACTATTTTCCAACTGTGATACTGGATTGGGTCGCACGAATTTAATTCAGCATCATATTGACATTGGAGATGCAAAGCTAGTAAAACAAACATTTTACCCTGTCAGTCCCGCGGTCGAAAAGGTTTTTTTTACGGAGCTTGACAGAATGCTCTTTTTGGATGTTATTGAGATTAGTTCTCAAGCCCAATAAAATAAGGCTCTGTCTTGATGCTCGAAAACTTTTCGATGCTACGGAAAAAAATGCATATCTGCTCGTTTGCGCAAGGCAAATTTAATCTCGAAGCTCGACTTAAAATATGCTTATTGGCGAATTTAGCTAGACAAGGAGTCAAAGCCTTTGAGGATAGGGCCTTTGTTCCTAGTATCCATAATGTGTTTTTTGATGGACGAGAGCATTCCTCTCGATTTACCGCTAATTATTGATTATTGCTTTGTTGGTTGTATAAAGATCTTCTATAGTATCGGAACGCTTTGAATAACATTTAGCGGTTTTGATCTGACTGGCAGATTAGCTAGGAAAGGTTATAAAACAAAAAATATTGATAAAAAAAACTGTCGTATTATTTCGGTTATAATATTGGCCGTGGAGAAATTTTTACTGATTCCAGCAAAATTTATTGTATTGTTACTGCCCAGCGCCCTAGAATCTTGAAAAAATGCATGGTTTTTCTGGAGTTTGGTACCGGCGTTTTATACAAAACTTTGCAGAGCTTGCTTGTTCAATTATAGAATATTTCAAAAAAAGAAAAAGTTCATTTAGTCTCCTGAAACCCAAGGGGCAATAGATTATTTGAAGGCGTTTTAAACAATCTGTATTTTAAAAAAAATTCTTTTTGCATTTTAAAGCAAGTGATGTTGGAGTCGGAGCTGTATTAGTTCAATTTTCTGATAATGACCATGAGCAACCGATCAAATTGATGTAAAAAAAGTTAAAGCGTTCCCAAGAAAATTAATGCGTTACTGAATGTGAATGCTTAGCGGTTATTTGCAGTAGAAAACTACAGATGCTTTCTTGAGTTTTAGTTATGTCACTGACCATTCGAGTCTTGTTTGATTATGCGCCATAAAAATGTCTCAGGAAGACTGGCTCCAGTCATCGACCTAAAATCAGATTCTTTTCATGATGAGGAGTATGAAAAACTTCAAGGCGAATCAAAACAATTTTCCCGATGAGAGCACATATGTCTGGTTCTAATACAAGCCAAAGACGGGCCAGTCTTTTCGCGTGCTGGTATGCAAAAAATTATGGAGAGAACCCGTCGAAATCTCTTTTGGCCAGGTTTGGCAAGTGACGTACAAAATGATATTAGACAGTGAGAAATATGAAAGCAAATAAAGACACCTAACTATACCCATCGCCCGCCCATGGGTACTCTTAATCCGACATGCAACCTTTCAGCGCTTATATATTGGCATACTAAAACCCTATCCTCGTAGCAAAAGAGGACATATTAGTATTCTCATTTTGCTTGATCAATTTAGCAAATACCATTAGCTGAAACTTTAAAAGTTAACGTCTGAAGCAACTCACAATTAAATCTGCAAAGCATTTTTTATGCAGTTAGGTTTTTGAAGTAGTAGTAGCGACAATGGATCACAGTTTAAGGCAAATGATTTTCCTACAAAGTTTGGAATATGTTCGCTCACCTGAGAGTAATACTGTGGAGCGAGTTGACGAATCTCTATCAGCGGTAGAACGATCTTATTTAAAAAATGATAAACAGATTGAACAGAATCTTACAGGAATTTCAAGCGCCTGTAGATCTTCGGTACATTAGTCATTGAGATGCCTTTGCCAAATAAAGCTCTCTTTGGAACCCACGGTTCAAGCCATCGGCTCTTAAGAGATATGTCACTGCAAGAAGAACAATAGTTCCCTTATCTCGAGCCGAAAGCCTTGCAATCTTGCGCAGGGATATCAAATCAAATATCCGTCAAACATATAAAAAAAAAACGAAAAACAATACAGTCTTGGCTCAAAGCCATTTACGTTTAGAGAGGGACAAGAAAAATGTACTAAGCATTTTAATGCGAAATCAAACCCTCAGTTTTTATAGTCTCACTTTGAAAAGAAATTGGGAAATTACTTGTTGAAAGATCTGCAGGGAAAAGAAATGGGTACTTTTTACGCGAAAGATATTAGAGCTCGATTCCTGCTTAACATTCCATCTAGCGTAGTCAGATTATCGGGTGTTGTAACGTTTGTTGTTAGTTATTTTAACAATTAAAACTCTTATCACAATTTGTGTTTGACAATTATGTCACCTGCGATTAAATTCACAGATAAAAGTTTGGAGGCTGCAATGTTATTTTCTTTGAGATTGCTTCCAGAGCTTTGAAGCCTGATCACAGCTCTCCATTAAAGCTATGGAAATTACTTCTATGAAAGTCCATGCGTGTCAGATAGCTCTCTCTTTTGTTCAGTCTTCAAATTGTAGAGCTGAGCTGCAGATTCAAAAAGTATCAGATGGGAGAGAGGAAACCAGAGTTTCTCCTTTCTGTTAACTTTGAACATTTTTGATTATTATTATCGCTATGTTTGAATCTGATTTTGCTTTGAGTAAGGACTGTACATGCTTTGTACTTTTGGCACTGTCTGTTTATTCTGAAAGCCTAATACCTATTTCGAAACATGAACACATATTATTGTAGCCCTTCCCTTAGTTTTGTACCTTAAGAGTGTCTAAGAAAGGATTAGCAAACATATTGAACATTTTTTTAAGTTCATGTGAAATTGGTCAGCTGCTGGTTATTTTGCTTCCAGATGAAGTAAATTTGCGTGTTTTACCCTGAACCCATTAAAAATAGGGGTGGGAGAAGCTGCCTTCTGCCCGTTACAAACTTTTGCACAAAAACAATATACCCTTTTTCCCTTTTTTAATAGGTTCAGGGTATAACAAGCTAATTTACTAAATTTGAAAGCAAAATAACCATCAGCCAACTAATTACACATAATAAACTTAAAACAAATTTCAATTGGTTTGCTTATTCTTTCTTAAAAACTCTTACAAGAGTAAGGGAAAGAATACATTGATATGGGTTCATGCTTCGAAAAGTGTATTAGGCTTTCAGCAAAAACAAATGCCAACAAATACTTGGCTATCAGAATGTAAGAGGTCTTTGTAGTAAATTTAGTAGTTCATATTTTAATAACCTTGCTTTTCCTTTTCATGCCTGCACTGAAACTTGGTTCAGGCAAGACATTCTCAGTTCTGATAATATAGATACATTGTCCATAGAATAATATTGCTGAAGTTACTTGGATTTCTTGTCCCGACTCTGGTGCCCTGACCCCCTCGGCACAGAATGAATTCTTGATTAACTTACTTGGGATACCATTGAATCATATAAATGATATTCCAAATTCTCTTACTAAACTGCTTGATCTTGTTATAGCCTGATCCCATTAAAAATGGGAAAAAGAGTATAATGAATTTGTGCAAATGTATGTAACAGGCAGAAGGAAGCATCTCCGACCCCATAAAGTATATATATTCTTGATCAGCATCAACAGCCGAGTCGATATAGCCATGTCCGTCTGTCCGTCCGTCCGTCAGTCCATCTATCCGTCTGTATGTATGAACGCGTCGATCTCAGAGACTATATAACATTTGAATTATAAAACAAAATAATGACAATCTGTGAAGTTTTTATTAAAATCGGATAATAAACACCGGAGATATGGGACATTGAAGTTGTGTATGCAATATGCAGTATGAGTGTTCACACACACACACATACTTGCAAGCACGGATTGTACGCGTGAAGTATAGGGATCAGGGTAACATCTAGTCGGGATTTCTCGACTAGAGCCTTCTTACTTGTTTTTGTTTTGGATCCATCTTCATCATAACCCTCATAACCCGATCACAACCCATATCTTGTCCAGAAGATTTATACCACCCAACGTTGGAGGTGTCGATCACTTTACCCTACCGGGTGCTATGCCCAGTAGAAATCGTTCAAGCCGAGAACGTCAATTTCGGAAAAACCGATTTTGCAAATTTTACGCGGCTATCATCCCTGACTGACTGGTCTCCCCTCAACGGATCTGAGAATTTGGACGTGGCAATCAGTATTTTTTTATAATACTTTAAATTAATTTTGGGATTTGTGTGTCCTTATATGTGTCCCTTATGGAATGCCAAACAGGTAAAATAAACCTGTGTGGTTAACCAGAGAGTTTACAGTTCTTAAAAATCGAAAATCTCAGCTTTACAAGAGTTTCAGAAAATCAAGCCGTTAGCTTGTTCTACATATTTGATTGCTCATTCTAGTTTTTTCAGTACTCATAACCAATGTTACAGGAATTAGCTGACTAGGTGTAGATTACAGTTTCAGCAGGATCCTAAACGGTTTTTTGATTTCTTTAATGCAGGTCATCGACACATCCATCAAACTAAGATTTTTGAGAAATTAGTAGCCTTTCATCTTCAACATCTTTGTAAACCTATGATTTCACCGTGCCAGCACGGATTCTTGAAAAAAAGATCTACCAACCGCACGTAACCGCACGCTATGCGGTGCGCCCCTCGGTCGGATGGGCGGGAGGTGGGTCGCTTTGTGCGTGGGTCCGCGCGTTAACAAGCCGGTGCTTTGTATCGTTGGGCCACTTGAATGTACTGTCCGTTAGTACATCTACGTCCAATAATTAAAAAATCAATCCGATCAAGTGGTAGGTTATCCAGAATAAAGATTTTAAAAAAGGGCATTCGCCTATAACTTTACATTTACTGCAATTGAGATGCAGTAAATTTACTCTGCACCAAGTTTGAAAATTGTCTAAGTCACTTTGCAGTCTATGACCAGACAGAAGATTTGCAGCTGACATGCATAATTTCACATCATCAGCATACATCAGCACCCGTGAGTGGTTTATTACGGACGGAAGGTCGTTTATAAAAAGTGTAAATAATAAAGGTCCAAGGTGACTCCCTTGTGGAACACCAGAAGTGACCTAGACCGCTTTAGAAACTGAGCCATTAAAATAGAGAGTCTATTTAGTTCTAAAAGCTAAATAATCTTGAATCCAAAGAATAAGATTATTGGGAAAGCCCAAAAGTTTAAGTTAATGTATTAAAAGGAGGTGATTAACAGAGTCAAAAGCCTTACTGAAATCGCTGTAAATAACATCAGTTTGCAATTTGTCTACAAAGCCCTTAATAACAAATGATGTGAATTCTAGTAAGTTAGTAGTGGTAGATCTTTGTTTCATGAACCCGTGCTGGCACGGTGAAATCAAAGATTTACAAAGATGTTGAAGATGAGAGGTTATTAGTTTCTCAAAAATCTTAGGAATAACAGACGACTTGGAGATACCCCTATAATTTTGAGCATTATATTTGTTTCTTTTTTTGTGCAAAGGAATTATATACGACTCTTTCCAAATTTTTGGGAATGTGCATAGCTCCACGGACAAACTAAACAATTTAAGCAAAGGTTTTAAAAGATCCTGAGCAGAGTACCTAAGCACACAGCTTGGTATTCCATCAGGTCCTGGAGAAAATGTGGGCTTAATAACCTGAAGATCACAAAGTAGTGAACTCTCTGTGATTTCCGGTATGAAAATGCAATTTGAGGCATTAAGCCGATAGGGGTAAGGCATGACGACTGGTTGAAAACAAGGGCTATAAGTCGTTTGAAAAAATTTAGCAAATAGATCGGCAATGGCCTGATCTGAGTTGGCTTTCATTTCATCAAAGAATATGTTTGATGGTATAGTCGATGACTTGCGTTTCGCATTAAAGAAATCAAAAAACCGTTAAGGATCCTGCTGAAACTGTAATCTACACCTAGTCAGGTAATTCCTGTAACATTGGCTAGTGAGGACTGAAAACTTGGAACGAACAATCAAGTATGCAGAACGTGCTAACGGAGAGCATGAATTTCTGAAACTCTTGTAGAGTTTCGATTTACGATTTTTTAGAATTGTCAACTCTCTGGTAAACCACACAGGTTTTTTGACCTGTTTGGCGTTCCATAAGGGACACACACATCAAAAAAAGAATTTAAAGTATTATAAAAAATACTGATTGCCACGTCCAAATTGTCAGACCCATAGAGGGTAGACCAGTCAGTCAGGGCCAACAGCCGAGTAAGTTTTGCAAAATCGGTTTTCCGAAATTGACGTACACGGCTTGAACGATTTCTACTGGGGCCTAGCACCCGGTAGGGAAAAGTGATCGAAACCTCCAACGTTGGGTGGTATAAGTCTTCTGGATTAGTATGGATTGTGATCGGGTAATGGTTGAGGAGGATGGATCCAAAACAAAAACCAGATCAAGCATTTTATTAAGAGAATTTGGGATATCATTTATTTGATTCAATGATATCCCAAGTAAGTTATTCAAGAATTCATTTTGTGCCGAGGGGGTCAGGGCACCAGAGTCGGGACACGAAATCTAAGTAACTTCAGCAATATTGAAATCACCAAGAACTACAAGGAAATCGCGATCCGACAGCATGCAAGAAACGGACATAATAGCGGACAAATGAGCATTGTAAACAGAGCTATCGGAGGAAGGGGGTATATACGAGCAAGTAACAAAAATACCAACACCATTAAAATACAACTTAACAGCAACAAATTCTATATCCATAGAACCACCTACTATGAATGTCTCCGAAGAATAATCAACAGCAATAAGCACACCTCCGCCACGTCGAAGCTTACGGTCTTTTCTATGGACACAGTCTCTTTTGAATAGAACTTCAGTACTAAGAATGTCATGCCTTAACCAAGTTTCAGTGAGTTTCAGTTAAGATATAAACTACTGAGTTTACTAAAAATACCTCTCACATTCTGATAGCCAAGTACAAGGGATGTTGTTAGTTTTTTGAACTATCAGAATCGGGAAGAGTTTTAGGCAAAGCTACTGGGTCGGGGGAATACAATCGGAGGCCGATTTTTTTTTCTGACATTATATTCATTAACAATAATGTTCTCCGGCCAGAAATCTTTGCAACATTTGGTTGAGGATTTGGGTATCTTAATGGACCCAAAGCTTATCTTTGACAAGCATATAGCTTCAATAACAAATCGAGCATCAAGTGCCTTGGGATTCATCACACTTTTTATAAGTATCTTGTTCGACAGATTCTCGAATATATGGTATCGCAAATACAGGATTCATCAGGATAGAATAGAATCGGTGCAAAAACAATTTTTACTCTTTCGGGGTCTTAATTGGGATACAAGTATTTATTTACCTGCTTACCGCAGTAGACTTTTACTAATAAATCTTCCCTCTCTTACTTATCGTAGAACTATACTAGCAACAACCTTTGTTCACAAAATAATACATGGTGAAATAGATTCCCCCTTACTAATTAACCAAATTGACTTTGCATTACCCTGCATGCTTGCTATTCCAACTATGCTAACATAACCCTTTTCGGATCTTATGTTCAATATATAACGATCTTTTCCACCTTATAAAAAGTACTACTTCTGCATGCAAAAAAATTGTCGTATGTCATTTGTCTACATGTTCCCGATCATCGGTATCGCAAGCTACGCGGGGCGCCCCTCGGTCGGATAGGTGGGTCGCTTTGTGCGTGGGTCCGCGCGTTAACAAGCCAGTGCTTGGTATCGTTGGGCCACTTGAATGTACTGTCCGTTAGTACATCTACGTCCAATAATAATATGAAGAGATTTAAGGTTAGGTATATGAATACGAAATGTGTTTATTTTATGGTTAGTGCTAATGTGGTATTTAGTCATTTTAAACCTATTCTAAAGTCATTAACGATCTACCAAATTCCGAGTTTATACATAAGCATATATGATGAAAGTCATATTTGTATCTCACGTTTGGCCATAAAGTTATTATAAAGTCTATACTACCCTTCCAAGTTGGGCATTAGCAAGCACATAGAACCAAAAGTCGAAAATTGACTATCTCAACTTTGGTTACCACACAACAGCAAAATGAAGTATAGCAACAACTTATCTTTGTTTCAGGCATCGCACACATTGGTATCAAAACAAAAGCCTAAACAAGCCATTTAACGAGTAGGCAGAATAAATGGAAATGAAGAGGGAAATTTATTTCCCCACGAACTGATTTTAGGCTTGGTGGTTTCTGTTAAGAAAAAGGGCGCGCTGGTTTCATATCTGTATTTATCTTGCTCGGATTCTTCTGCGCTGATATTCTCCTCACTGAGTAGTTTCTCATGAACCTCGTAGTCTCCGAATTGCAAAAGCAATTTGACCACATTTTGATTAAATGTGTCTGACGATATTTCGGCCACTGGGATCGTTATTGTTGTTTCTTTTCATCATACAGCCTGTATGCATTAGAAACATCTGAAATCCAACGAAGCGAAACTCCAGCCATTTAGGCTTAAATTTGCCATGCCATCTAGACCAACAGCCTCTGACCGAAAAATTATGATATGCTGCACATTTGGCTTCCTGCAACTCCATGCCTTATATGGAGTTTTACCTACTTTTTTCAAATTGCTTATTCAGACTTAACAACAATGTAATAACTGTTAACTCGTTAGCTAATTTTATATCGACCTCTGCAAGCTGCTCAACGATTGGGCAAAATGAATCAATATGCGCACTCATATCGTCATCCTCTGCCATACGCAATCTCAGTAGCTTTATGTGAAGAATCACTTTTCTTACCGGGTTAGTTAAACGATGTATATCCCTGAGTTTATTCCAAGCCGCTATCGCTGTTTTACAGCCTTTAAGATAACACAAATGTATCGCGTAAACGATCAGTGTAATCGTTGCCAGTGAATTTTTTCGAGTTCATCCCACGCTGCAGCATCGTCACCATCAGGTCGCGTTTCAGCAATCACTTTCCATAACTCTGCGTGCACCTACTGATTTGTATGCTCCAGGAATTATAAATCTCTATATCTAAATTATCAATTTGTAACCTAGCACTCATTATTAATATTTCACTGCGTAACTCGCGTTATCCCGCAAACTCAAGACTGACAAGTTATATTTTCGAAGAACAACGATTACTGGATCCACAACCTTAAGTGAATTAGCAGAGGACACTATTGAATTTGGTTGAAGAGAGCAAAAAAATATTCTTTATTTAAAATGAAAAAACGATGTGCTTCATGTGGAAGGTTGAACTAAACCAAACTCAAAAAGTGCGATGTACGCCTAATAAGATATAAGCGTATTCTTTGTCTTGTTATACATTCATATTCGTATAACTGTTCTCATTACTTGAGCATCAATTTATTCTTTCACAGTGGAAACAATTTAAACATTATGTACTTCAATTGTACTGTTTAAAAATTTAAGACTGGATGACTATTTTATAACTATCAAAGCTGTAAGCCCTGAAAAAAGATCTAAGGTACGATTCGGCTTCCGTCAATGGTCAAAAACTCGCAAAGGTTCCAAAACCTTGTTTTAAATATTTTGGAAACCCGGGTTCGGTTACAAGCCTAGGTTGGTAGATTCAAAAAATGACACACATTTGTTTTCGTTTAATAATTGTGAGCTTATTTGGAACTTACGTATTTAGCAATAAATAGCCGGCAGCTATCTTTGAGATTCTTTGTTATATGCTTTTATACATAAGTATTTAAACATTCAATTGAGTGTTTTTGCATGATTCAACATCCGTTAAAACATTTTTATGTGCCCTCACAGGAAAAGTAGCTTTCGGCATCAGCGGCTTAATTCATGCCCAGTTAACCAATATGGTTCAGATTTGAGGGCCTTAAGCCGTGATTTAGTTACTACGACAGTTATCACAAGTAGGTGATCGTTGGGTCTTTGAATCCAACTGGAATGATCCCTACAGTGCAATTTTTGATAAAACTCTGTGGGACCTTTTTAAGTATTTTATACTCACAGACATAATTCGACAAAGGGACGACCATATTTTTGCGTCTGCTCTAAATAATATGGCGATCACTCTTTTATTACAAACGCAACAAATTCATTTAATATAAAATTAAATTCTATTCCGACTGACCAATATATTTCTACCGCTGAAAACTATATTAAAGCTACTCATTTGAATAGCGCACATAGAGTTAGAATTTTAGAAGCCGTCAATGGTTTTAAATCTTCCGATACACAGGGGCTATGTATATCACTTCATGTATGGCTTTGTTAATGGGGCAACAGGCATTTAAATGCACATTGATTTCGAAGAATCTAGTAATCCACCTTTTCATGTACTTTATAAATGCTCGCTCAAAGTTTGCACTTCGGCCCAATTAGTAAAATAATTAAAAATTTTCAATATAAAAGAAACGAGAAAGTTAATATTGACCGTAAGTAGTTTCGTGTTGTACTAGCACAAGGTATAACTATACACAAAAGTCAAAGAGCCACGTTTAGCAAAGTGGTGGCTCACACTTGAACTCGAATGCAGCGTTCATTTTACGGAGTAGGGCAGCGGTCGGCGAACCGGGGTAAATATCATGAGGTAATTGGTCATGATTACGAAATATATATTTTCAATTTTCTATTCTTTTGCCCTTTTTTATACCCTGACCCCATTAAAAATGGGAAAAAGGGTATAATGGTTTAGTGCAAATGTATGTAACAGGCAGAAGGAAGCATCTCCGACCCCATAAAGTATACAAATTCTTGATCAGCATCAACAGTCGAGTCGATATAGCCATGTCCGTCTGTCCGTCCGTCTGTCCGTATGTATGAACGCGTCGATCTCAGAGACTATAAGAGCTAGAGACTCCAGATTTGGAACTTAAGCTCGCCTAATCCCTAGGCAGTACAAGTTTCTTTCCGATTTTCGATAACTTTTCCCGTTTCCGATATACACATGGGATCGATAACAACAAAATCTTGAATTTGGAAAACTTTGAGATGCAATTTGAATTATAAAACAAAAGAATGACAATCTGTGAAATTTTAATCGAAATCGGTTAATAAAAACCGGAGATATGGGACATTGAAGTTTTGTATGCAGTATGCAGTATGCGCGTACACACACACACACACATACTTGCAAGCACTGACTGTACGCGTGAAGTATAGGGATCAGGGTATCGTCTAGTCGGGATTTCTCGACTAGAGCCTTCTTACTTGTTATAATGTAGGTAACGGTAATGGGAATTTACACAACATCATGGGGTAATGGCCTATGACTATGTAAACCAGTGGTTCCCAAACCTATTTTGTCTACTGCCCACTTTGAGAATAAATATTTTTTTAGCGCCCCCATTTGTTCACCTATTTGAAAACCACTATAACTTCAAATTAAATTAATTAATTATTGTGACCTATATATGTTTATTAACGGAGAATTCTAAACGAAACTTTTACTATAACCCGCAACTTGAAACCTGAGCGCAGTAGGTAACATACAAAGGCGCTTAGGTCTCAAGTTAACTCTTACGGGCTCCACCTGCCAATAAGAATGATTATTGAAACGCAACTTTATTGTATTAAAACAGAGTATCTTTTGTTAAAAATAAAACTAAAATAATCGATCCTTTTATAAAAACCAATGTGAAGGATGACTCTGATGCTGTTTAATAAGTTTGTTGATATCAGGTTCAAATTTAATCAATAACAGTCGCAAGTCGCCACGTTCGGTAACAAGCAAACGATTTATCTTTTTAGTAAGCAGTGTTGTCACAGCACTAAATCCACGTTCACACAAATATGACGATAGGAATGCTATCAAGAATCGTTGAACGATTGACCACAATCCAGGGTACAATTGCGGGATCGGTTTTTGTAGCCAAAATTCTTGGTAACCATTTTTAAACTTTTATTTATTTCCTCGTTTGTTGTCAATTCTATAAGTTCTTCTTCCAGCTGAGGTGACATTGCTGTGTTGAAATTTGAAAACGGATCCAACACCCAGTCTGGTATTTCCAAGTTCAAAATGTCCTGGTATGGTTCGGTGAAGTCAATGTGGAGGTTTTCCAAATGTTGGCAGTAGGCAAACAATTCGTCGTTACTGCATGATACTGATAAATTCGGAAAATTGTGAAACTCACGTCTGCCCAGATTCTTTTTGTGTAGAAGCAGTTTGGCTGCGAAAGCAGCAACGACTTTTTTGTTTTAATTTAATTTAGTTTATCGCCTTGCAGTTGGAGATTCATGTCGTTGAACAATTTATACAAGTCTGTCATGTAGCTATATCATTCTTTTATGCTATTGCTTGTCATGTAATTCTGTAACCAAGGACATCTGGAATTTTATTTTTAAGTACGCTATTAAGCCTTTATGGCACCCTGTCATAGCCGGAGCGCCATCCGTAGCAACTGGAATAATATTTTTCAAAGGAATCTCTTTCTCATCGCAAAACTTTTCCAATATATTGAATATGGTTTCCCCTTTTCTATCGGTCTGTAAATTTCTAGCAAATAAAAGTTCTTCACATATTTTCTCATCTTTAATAAATCTCACGTAAGACAACAACAATGCTTCATTAGTTGGTAAAGTGGACTCATCGAGCTGAATTGAGAATTGACTTGTCCTCAGCTGGTCGCACAATGATTCTTCAATGTTTTCAGCCATTTCATCAATTCGTCTTTGCACAGAATTATTACTCAAAGGAATTTTTCGGATAATATCTGCGGCCGGTTTATGAAGCACAGTAGTTATTATTTCATTTATTGCTGGCAATATTAATTCTTTTCCGATGTTATGTGGTTTGCCTTTTTGAGCAATTAACAAAGAATTATTGTACGAAGCTCAAAGTCCGTCGTTATCTTGCGTAGCAGCCGCCAAAAATAGTTTTGCTACACTTGGTTGAGTAGTATGCTTCTTCTCTAGGTCAGAGAGGATTGAATCATATAGAGAGGAAACCAGAGTTTCTCTTTTCTGTTAAATTTGAACATTCTTGAGGCTTATTAGTACCTATTTCCCCTCACTGTTAGTATCTATTTCGCTTATCTACCCGGACTATCGCTATGTTTCAATCTGATTTCTTTGTGTATGCAATGCACATGCTTTGTCTCATGTACTTTTGGCACTGTCTGTTTACGCTGAAAGCCTAGTACCTATTTCGAAGCATGAACACATATTAATGCAGCCTTGCCCTTACTTTTGTACCTTAAGACTGTCTTAGAAAGAATTAGCAAACAAATTGAACATTTTCTCAAGTTTATCATGTGAAATTGGTCGGCTGCTGGTTATTTTGCTTCCAAATGAAGTAAATTTGCTTTGTATATATAGACTGAACCCACTAACAAGGGAAAAAGGGTATATTGATTTGTGCAAAAGTATGTAACAGGCAGAAGGAAGTAAAGGGTTCTGGGTATCGTCTAGTCGCGATTTCTCGACTGGTGCCTTCTTTCTTGTGAATTTGTTGTGTCGATCAATGAGTACTTATATGTATGTTTGTGTTTGTGTTTGTAAGCTCATTGGTGTCGAAGGCAAATCGTCTGCAGCTGGCCTGCTGCATGTGGCCTTGGTTCGTTTTTTGTGTATGAATGCCTGTGCGTCTAACGGGATATAGGCAGAACGCAAAAATAATAACAACAACAACACGTGATTGTTGTCGCTGCTGAAACGCACACGCTGCTCAATGTGGTTCAATACCCTTTCTAACAATATTCAATAATATCAATGACATTTGTAGTATAAATTAATGTTATATAAGGACATTGAACGTTAAGTATATGAATATAAAATTCATTTATTTAATGGTTAGTTTTAATTTGGTAATTAGTCATTTTAAACCTGTTCAATAAGTCATTAGTGATCTACCTAATTGCCAATATATTCATAAGCATATATGGTGGAAGTCATAGTTAAGTATCTTACGTTTGGCCATACAATTTCACAAAGTTCATAGAAAGTCTATACTATCCTCCCATGTTAGGCATTAGCAAGCAGATAAAACGAAACGGCTTGAGCCGCGTTGTTTTTCTGCACGCAAAAGAAGTCGATCACCAATCACAGCAAAGTTAAAAATGGCCGATCACTATCGGTATCTAATGCTCGCACACTTCGTAGATAAGTTGGCAAGCGGTATTGATACCTATTTCCCCAAGAGCTAATAATTCTAAGAATGTTAAGTTAACAGAAGAGAGAAACTCTGGTTTCCTCTCTATATGATTCAATCCTCTCTGCTCTAGGTCTTGAAAATATGCTACATTCTTTCTTATCTGGATGCATTTTATTCAAATGATCTTGCAGTCTTGAAGGATTCATTGCTACATTCGAAAATGTTTTTAGACATAGAAGAGACAAAGGCGACGATGGGTTTGTGGGATTTTCAATGAATCCGAATTTAATATATTCCGACATTGTTTTGCTTTGAGAAACACCTCCAATGACTCAAAAACGATATAATCTAAAGACGGGAAAACAGCTACCCCTCTTTTTTACAGTTAGTAAACGAGCTCTGTACAATAGCACCTATTTCCCCGGTATATTTCTCCCAACTAGATTCTTATTTTCGTTCATTGCGTATACATTTCTGTCTGCCGCCGTGCATGAATTTGTTTTTGTTTTGTGTATTGGCTGCTCATGCTGTGTCGTGTGTATTCGGCACTGTCTGGTTGCTGAAAACCTCATAAGTACATACATATGTATGTATTTATCAGAGCTCACGCAAAAGCAACTTTAGAGTATCTCAAAAAAAAGCAAACTAATTATTTGATATTTTGGAATTGCTGGGCTGCTGGCTATTTTGCCTTGAATGGTATGGCTGCAAGAAATGTTATAGTTGAAAATACAAAATTATGTTTTGCAGATGGCAAAGTAATGTATAAATCATACATTTATTTCTATTAAAACAAATGTTTTTTTAAATGTTAATTTGCCGATGGCCAAACGGATTCAAGGTGGCCTAGGCCTAGTTCCGTATTTGTGCGTATGCATGTGAGTTTTGTTTGGATTTTTTTTTTGTTTTGCTGTTTAGAGTTTGTCGTAGGTCATGTAGTACATGCAGAAGTTCATTTTACTTGTATTTTAAATTGATTTGATATTTGAAAAAATATGATTTTTGTGGAATTGTATGGCTAATCGTGTGATACTTAACTATGACTGCTATCATACATATACGTGTGTATATATTAGGAGTTAGGTAGATCATTAATGACTTATAAAAAAGAGGTTTAAAATGACTTAATACCAAATTAACACTAACCATAAAATAAACACATTTAGCAATCAAATACTTGTCTGTGTATTATAAATATACATTAACAATTGCATTGATAATAATTGAATATTGTAATAAAGGGTATAAAAACACATTGAGCAGCGTGTGCGTTTCAGCAACGACAACCGTCAGGTGTTGTTGTTGATATTACATAGTTTTTGGATATTACATAGTTTTTGATTTGAAGCTACCCCTTGTTTTAATGTTACCAAAATTTTCTTTTAAGCAATATAATAAAGCTCATTTTTTTATGGTGATGTATTATTCATTATTTGTTAAATAAATTAAGAAATCCAAGCAGAGTTAATATTTTAATACAAATTATAGTATGTAGTACTTAATTGATTTTTGTCTAGTTGACATGGTAACATAAACAATATTAACATAAATTTGTTAGCCAAAGCTCGTCTAGGTGTCCCTTTTTTTGATTTTCTTTATTATTTTTGGGGCAAAATATTGTGATATTTTTATACCCTGATCCCATAAAAAATGGGAAAAAACGGTATAATGGTTTTGTTCAAATGTATGTAACAGGCAAAAGGAAGCATCTCCGACCCCAAAAAGTATATATATATTCTTGATCAGCATCAGCAGCCGAGACGATATAGCCATGTCCGTCTGTTCGTCTATCCGTCTGTCTGTATGTATGAACGCGTCGATCTCAGAGACCATAAGAGCGAGAAACTCCATATTTGGAACTTAAGCTCGCCTCAATGACTATGTAATCTAAAGACGCGATGATAGCTACTTTTGCTCGTAAAACAGAAACGATAAAACCTGAAGTAAGCACCTTACCGTATTACGATATTGTTGAACACGATAATGCGTGCTATGCGCCAGACGAAGATTTGTTGTTGCTTTATTTCATTGTGCCGTTGTGTGGTGGCCAGACGAAGATTTGTTGTTGCTGTATTTCATTGTGCCGTTGTGTGGTGGCCGAAGTTGAGATTTTAAATATTCGACTTTTGTTTCTGTCTGCTTGATATGCCTCAAATGGGTGGGTAGTATAGACTTTATATGAACTTTGTGAAATTGTATGGCTAATCGTGATAAACTTAACTATGACTTCTATCATACATGTACGTGTGTATATATTAGGAGTTAGGTAGATCATTAATGACATATTGATTAGGTTTAAAATGACTTAATACCAAATTAACACTAACCATAAAATAAACACATTTAGCTTTCAAATACTTGTCTGTGTATTATTAATATACATTAATAATTGCATTGACTTGTATTGAATATTGTAATAATGAGTATTTATACACATTGAGCAGCGTGTGCGTTTCAGCAACGACAACCGGCACGGGTTGTTGTTGTTTGTTCTTTTGCGTTTTGCCTTTTTCCCGTTAGACTCAGACACATGAATACACAAAACGACGGCCCAAGCCCATACGCAGCAGGCAAGCTGCAGACGATTTGCCTTCGACACCAACAATACCACCAGCATACAAACACAAACACACATATGTATGTACATACTCATTGATCGGCAACAACAAAATTTTACAATACAAGTAAGAAGGCTTTCTGCATGTACAGACAGACCATGACCTACGACAAACTCTAAACAGCAAAACAAAAACAAATCCAAACAAAACTCACATGCATACACACAAATACGGACCTAGGCCTAAGCCACCCTGAATCCGTTTGGCGATCGGCAAATCAACAACATTTAAAAATTAAAAAAACATTTGTTTTAAATGAAATAAATGTATGATTTATACATTACTTTGCCATCGGCACAACATAATTTTGTATTTTCAACTAAACATTTCTAGCAGCTATACCATTTTAGGCAAAATAACCAGCAGCCCAGCAATTGCAAAAGTATCAAATAATTAGTTTGCTTTTTATTTGAGATACTCTAAAGTTGCTTTTGCGTGAGCTCTGATAAAGACATATGTACATATGTATGTACATATGAGGTTTTCAGCAACCAGACAGTGCCGAATACATACGACACAGCATGAGCAGTCAATACACAAAACAAAAACAAATTCAAATATAGCGGCAGGCCGAGAAGTATACGTATACATGCACACGACAAGCATGAGCAGTCCATACACAAAACAAAAACAAATTCATACAAGGCGGCAGACAGAAATGGATACGCAATGAAAGAAAATACGAATATCGTATGAGGGAAAATAGGTGCTATTGTACAGAGCTCGTTTACTAACTGTAAAAAAAGAGGGGAAATTATTTTCGAGTCTTTAGATTACATAGTCATTGAGCTCGCCTTATCCCTAGGCAGTACAAGTTTGTTTTCGAGTTTCGATAAGCCTTCCAGTTTCCGATATACACATGGGATCGATAACAAGAAAATCTTGAATTTGGAAAACTTTAAGATGGGATTTGAATTATTAAGCAAAATAATGACAATCTTTGAAATTTTTATTGAATTCAGTTAAGAAACACCGGAGATATGTGACGTTGAAGTTGTGAATGCAGTATGCAGTATGCGCGTACACACGAGCACACATACTTGCAAGCACTGACTGTGCGCATAAAGTATAGGGATCAGGGTTTCGTCTAGTCGGTATTTCTCGACTAGAGCCTTCTTACTTGTTTCTTTTAGTATCCGTAGGGATCCTCGAAAAACTTTTGCAATCGAGAGTCAAGGAACTAGCAAAACCCACCCCACCTCGAAAGAGCTACGGTAATATAGGGTCCCGCTCGCTATACCTCCATTCGACTCATTGGATGTATCGCTGACACCTGGTCAATACAAGCAACCGTGGAATAAAGTTTGCAATATCCGCCCTTGCATATTGATTGCTTCAGACAGTTTGACTGCACACGCTCGTGCTCTGGGCTGTCTGAAGGATAATGCTATTTTTTGAAGCAAATATATGAGGATTATGCGTTTTATTCAGCAGTACTTTCCTCTCTTCTATTTTCCATTTCTTGAACAACGAATAGATTTTTGACGGACATTTTGCATTAATATTAATTTAATTCAAATATTAATATTAATTTAATTCAAAAACGACAATGTTAAAACCAAGTTTGGTGACTTTAACCCAAATGTGTGGACGATATGGAGATATCCGATTGCAAAAGTGAGCTGTATGTGTGGGCTTATTAGATGCTTATTATTTAGGATAACCAGCTAAAGTTTTCTGTCAAATTTTGGGACTAGCTTAAAAATTGAGGAAGATACGCACATCCCCCGTTAAATATACGAGGAACGCAAAAGGCAGCATTTGTGGTGTCATCCTAATTTTGTTGCAGATTTTTGGGAGAAGTGAACAAAGTTTTCCAAATCTGTGTGTTTAATCGATTTGCACATCGAGGTGTACCGACTTATTATAGATTTAACAGCCCCCAGTGAACGTAAATCCCATTGTTTAGCACTTTGCCTGACGAACACATGGACCCAGATATTTGCAAAGTTTCAAGTCTCTAGCTTTTAGGGTGTCGAAAAAAGTTGCGTTCATACAGATGGATGCATAGACGGATGGACATCATGACAGACATTACACAAAGCCAATATACTGTTTGCCGACAAAATTATTGACAAATGGGGCCATGCAAGACAAACTATCGCGCTGACATAGATAAATCGCTCCATGAGAATCCAAACGGTAGTCACCTTAAGAATCGCAAACAGATAATTGGTGTAAAAATAGTTTCAATATTATAATAATATACAGTATATTATAATATTAAGTCTCTATGGTTATCTGACCCCTACAAACAGTAACAACTCTTCCTTCTTTGGAATTTATTAATCCTTTTAAAACCTTATTCAAATTAGAATTTCCGTTTGGTCTGTTTATGTTCCCAAAAATGGTATTTAGAATCAAAAAAAAAAAAAAATAGTTTGAAATTTTATTTAATCAAATATAATCTAATTATTAGTTAATTGCGCATTAAGCGCATATAAGTAATTAAACTTGTAGCGTAAGGAACTAAAGTATAAATTAATATAAATAAAAATTGCACATTACGGTTATATGCCCTAAACAAGGAAATATAATTATACAAAATGGAAACACATAACAATTTCCATATTTTTTATACCCTTAACCCATTATAAATGGGTAAAAGGGGTATAATGGTTTTATGCAAAAGGCAGAAGAAAGCATCACTGACCCCAAAAAGAATATATATTCTTGATCAACATCAACAGTCCAACTCGATATAGCCATGTTCGTCGGTCCGACGGTCCGCATAAAGTCTTGGGTATCTCTTAGTTAAGGTTTGCTCGACTTTAGCCTTTTAACTTGTACTAATTCTGCTCGAAATATATTTGTATGAAACTTTTAGAAAGGGTATTTTTTTTTAATATTGTAATGGTTAATAAATATTTAACATCTAAAAAAAAAGCAAACATTTGTACACACTATATAAACACATATATATTATGCACAAATTGTTCGCGGGCTAACAATCCCGCACTTAGTAGCGTTGTGCTGCGTATGTAACTTTAGCACATTGCAGTTTTAAAGGCAGGCACACATTCCCTAAGCCAACACAGAATTGATTTTTATGTAATCATTGTTTTTGTTAATTATATAACAACAGACTAGGAAAACTTAAAAGAAAACTTCGAATATCCTTACCATTAACAGGCGGTAGTAATCGTTTATCGTAGCGCTTCTTCTCGAGTAATAAATCTAATATCTCCTTATCCGAACTGGATTCGTCGAATCTGCGTGTAAAAAGTTTGGATTAATTTTAAGCAAACATCTTATATTTAATGTACACAATAATAATAAAATAAACTTTTTTATTCACTAGCTTAAAATTATAGTTATAAAATATAAATCAAAAAGCTAAGCGGCTTGTACAGGTATGAAAATAAAATGAATGGTTATTGCAAAGAGAATGTAATATACCAAAAGTGAAAAAATGAGTACATGAGACGAAAACAAAATCTCATCTTCCTCTTTTTGAGTATAAGCAAAAGGGGAACATGAAAATTTTTGCTTGCTTCTTTTTCGCTAATTTTTCTCGGCCTGCCGCTAAACTTTGGGTCGGTGGGATCTAATAACTAACAAAAATATAAATGTTCATGTTTCCCTTTTTATACCCTGAACCCATTATAATGGGTAATTGGTCGTTTTAGCCATGTCCATCTGTCCGTCCGTCTATCAGAATGTAGGGACGCTGGAGACTCCATATTTGGAACATAAGCTCGCATAATTCCTAGGCAGTACAAATTAAGTTTCGATGTACGATAACTCTTTCCGTTTTCGATGTATACATGTGATTGATAACAACAAAATCTTGAATATGGAAACTTTGAGGCGTTTCAAACATTAAACAAAATAATGCCCATTTGTGAACTTTTAATTGTAATGGGTTCAGAAACACCGGACATATGGAACATTGAATTTGAGTATTCAGTATGCAGTATGGCTATGCACGCACATACACATACTTGCAAGTACTGACTGTGCACATAAAGTATATGGTTCAGGGTATCGTCTAGTCGGGATTTCTCGAATAGAGCCTTCTTACTTGTATGAACGTGGCGATCTCAGAGACTATAAGAGCTAGAGACTCCAGATTTGGAACTTAAGCTCGCCTAATCCCTAGGCACAACGATAATGGAATATACAAGATAGGATTACAGCGACTGTTATTTGTTAACAGAAACGATAAAACCTGTAAGTAAGCACCTAGCACGTTGAATACGATATTGCGTCCGATGCGCCAGACGAAGATTTGTTGTTGCTGTATTTCATTGTGCCGTTGTGTGGTGGCCAGACGAAGATTTGTTGTTGCTGTATTTCATTGTGCCGTTGTGTGGTGGCCGAAGTTGAGATTTTAAATATTCGACTTTTGTTTCTGTCTGCTTGCTATGCCTCAAATGGGTGGGTAGTACAGACTTTATATGAACTTTGTAAAATTGTATGGCGATACGTGAGATACTTAACTATGACTGCTATCATACATATACGTGTGTATATATTAGGAGTTAGGTAGATCATAAATGACATATTGATTAGGTTTAAAATGACTTAATACCAAATTAACACTAACCATAAAATAAACACATTTAGCTTTCAAATATTTGTCCGTGTATTAAAAATATTCATAAATAATTGCATTGACTTGTATTGATTATTGTAATAAAGGGTATAAAAACACTTTGAGCAGCGATTGCGTTTCAGCAACGACAACCGGCACGTGTTGTTGTTGTTTGTTCTTTTGCGTTTTGCCTTTTTCCCGTTACAATACACAAAACGACGGCCCAAGCCCATACGCAGCAGGCAAGCTGCAGACGATTTGCCTTCGACACCAACGAGCATACAAACACAAACATACATATGTATGTACTTACTCATTGATCGGCAACAACAAAATCTTACAATACAAGTAAAAAGAATTTCTGCATGTACAGACAGACCATGACCTACGACAAACTCTAAACAGCAAAGCAAAAACAAATCCAAACAAAACTCACATGCATACACACAAATACGGACCTAGGCCTAAGCCACCCTGAATCCGTTTGGCGATCGGCAAATTAACAACATTTAAAAATTAAAAAAACATTTGTTTTAAATGAAATAAATGTTTGATTTATACATTAATTTGCCATCGGCACAACATAATTTTGTATTTGCTACTATAATTTTTCTAGCATCCATACCATTTTAGGCAAAATAACCATATCAGCCCAGCAATTCCAAAAGTATCAAATAATTAGTTTGCTTTTTATTTGAGATACTCTAAAGTTGCTTTTGCGTGAGCTCTGATAAAGACATATGTACATATGTATGTACATATGAGGTTTTCAGCAACCAGACAGTGCCGAATACATATGTACGACACAGCATGAGCAGACAATACACAAAACAAAAAAAAATTCAAATATAGCGGCAGGCGGAGAAGTATATGTATGTATGCATGCACACGACAAGCATGAGCAGTCCATACACAAAACCAAAAACGATATAACTACAAGACACGAAAATAAATTCCCCTCGTTTTTTACAGTTAGTAAACGAGCTCTGTACAATAGCACCTATTTTCCCTCATACGATATTCGTATTTTCGTTTATTGCGTATCCATTTCTGTCTGCCGCCGTGTATGAATTTGTTTTTGTTTTGTGTGTGGACTGCTCATGCTTGTCGTGTGCATGCATACATACATATACTTCTCGGCCTGCCGCTATATTTGAATTTTTTTTTGTTTTGTGTATTGTCTGCTCATGCTGTGTCGTATGTATGGCACTGTCTGGTTGCTGAAAACCTCATATGTACATACATATATATGTATTTATCAGAGCTCACGCAAAAGAAACTTTAGAGTATCTCAAATAAAAAACAAACTAATTATTTGATACTTTTGGAATTGCTGGGCTGCTGGTTATTTTGCCTAAAATGGTATAGCTGTTAGAAATGTTTAAGTTGAAAATACAAAATTATGTTTTGCCGATGGCAAATTAATGTATAAATCAAACATTTATTTCATTTAAAACAAATTGTTTAGATGCATATACTTTGTCGTTTTTTTAATTTTTATATGTTGTTAATTTGCCGATCGCCAAACGGATTCAGGGTGGCTTAGGCCTAGGTCCGTATTTGTGTGTATGCATGTGAGTTTTGTTTGGATTTGTTTTTGCTTTGCTGTTTAGAGTTTGTCGTAGGTCATGGTCTGTCTGTACATGCAGAAATTCTTTTTACTTGTATTGTAAGATTTTGTTGTTGCCGATCAATGAGTAAGTACATACATATGTATGTTTGTGTTTGTATGCTCGTTGGTGTCGAAGGCAAATCGTCTGCAGCTTGCCTGCTGCGTATGGGCTTGGGCCGTCGTTTTGTGTATTGTAACGGGAAAAAGGCAAAACGCAAAAGAACAAACAACAACAACACGTGCCGGTTGTCGTTGCTGAAACGCAATCGCTGCTCAAAGTGTTTTTATACCCTTTATTACAATAATCAATACAAGTCAATGCAATTATTTATGAATATTTTTAATACACGGACAAATATTTGAAAGCTAAATGTGTTTATTTTATGGTTAGTGTTAATTTGGTATTAAGTCATTTTAAACCTAATCAATATGTCATTTATGATCTACCTAACTCTTAATATATACACACGTACATGTATGATAGAAGTCATAGTTAAGTTTATCACGATTAGCCACACAATTTCACAAAGTTCATATAAAGTCTATACTACCCACCCACTTGAGGCATAGCAAGCAGACAGAAACAAAAGTCGAATATTTAAAATCTCAACTTCGGCCACCACACAACGGCACAATGAAATACAGCAACAACAAATCTTCGTCTGGCCACCACACAACGGCACAATGAAATACAGCAACAACAAATCTTCGTCTGGCGCATCGGACGCAATATCGTATTCAACGTGCTAGGTGCTTACTTACAGGTTTTATCGTTTCTGTTAACAAATAACAGTCGCTGTAATCCTATCTTGTATATTCCATTATCGTTGACACAAAACAAAAACAAATTCATACACGGCGGCAGACAGAAATGGATACGCAATGAACGAAAATACGAATATCGTATGAGGGAAAATAGGTGCTATTGTACAGAGCTCGTTTACTAACTGTAAAAAAAGAGGGGAATTTATTTTCGTGTCTTGTATATTATATCGTTTTTGCCCTAGGCAGTACAATTTTGTTTTCGATAACTCTTCCCGTTTCCGATATACACATGAAATCGATAACAACAAAATCTTGAATTTGGAAAACTTTTAGATGCCATTCCAAATCGGATAATAAACACCGGGACATTGAAGTTGTGTATGCAGTATGCAGTATGCGCGTAGACACACACACATACTTGCAAGCACTGACTGAACGCATAAAGTATAGGGATCAGGGTATAGTCTAGTCGGGATCTCTCGACTAGAGCCTTCTTACTTGTTTTTCTTCATTCGTGTATGGGCAGCTCATGGTTTTGTCTCATGTACTTTTGGCACTGGTCTGTTTTTGCTGTAAGCCTAATACACATTTCCAAGCATGAACACATATCAATGTATTCTTTCCTTTCTTACTCTTGTAATTTAAGAGTTTTTAAGAAATAATTAGCAAACCAATTGCTTTCAAATGAAATAAATTTGTCTGTATATTAAACATTTGTTGTTGCCGAAGGCAAAACGGCTACAGCTGGCCTGTTGCATTTGCCCTTGGGTCGTTATTTTGTGTATGTATACTGTGCGTCTAACGGGAAATAAGCAGAAATAAGAACGCAAAATTTCAGCAACACGTGACGGTTGTCGTTGCTGAAACGCACATGCTGCTCAATGTGTTTTTGTACCCTTTATTACAATATTCAATGATTGTCAATGCAATTATTAATGTATATTTTTAATACAGGAACAAGTTTATGAATGCATACTGTGTTTATTTTATGGTTAGTGCTTATTTGGTTTTTATTATCATGTTCAATAAGTCATTAATGATCTACCTAATTCCTAATACATACATATAGTATATGTATGATAGCAGTCACAGTTAACTATCACACAATTGGCCATACAATTTGACAAAAATCCTATAAAGTCTATACTAATCAAAAGTCGAAAATTGAAAATGTCAACTTTGGTCACCACACAGGGGCAAAATGAAGTACGACAACAATGGTCTTCGTCTGGCGCTTCGCACGCTTTGAGGTGAAAATCCATGTACATTAAGATTCTCATTGGAGTTTGCGAAGAAAGATCGTAATTCATTCCTCCAGGTGCTTATTTCAGGTTTTATCGTTTCTGTTAAAAAAAAGGGGTACCTAATTTCGCGTCTTGATATTACAAAGTCATTGTTCGGCAACAACAAATGCTTAATATACAGACAAATTTATTTCATTTGAAAGCAATTGGTTTGCTTATTCTTTCTTAAAAACTCTTAAGTTACAAGAGTAGGAAAGGAAAGAATACATTGATATGTGTTCATGCTTGGAAATGTGTATTAGGCTTACAGCAAAAACAGACCAGTGCCAAAAGTACATGAGACAAAGCATGAGCTGCCCATACCCAAGCAAAAACAAATTCAAATATGGCGGCAGGACGAAAAGTATAAGCAATGAAGAGAAATAAGAATCTAATTGGGGGAAATATTAAGGAGAAAGACGGGCCTACTCGCTGGGCTCAGCGTTATTGCTGTTAGAAAGAGGGGTCACCGGGTTCTTGTCTTAATATTACATAGTTTTTCGTAGCAAAAGTTTAAAAGCTGTAAATATATTGACATTTCCGTTTCTTAAAGACTGGGAAGTCGTGGTCTGCAAATTGGAATTCAGATCTTTTCATCCTACCAAATTTGGTGACACAAATAACAAACTAATCAATTAGTTACCTATACACTTACCTGCTCAAAACCCAAGCCTCGTGGTAGAGACTTGACTCAGTACCTATTATTCAACACAAAATTTTATTTCAGAATTTCTGTGTGTTGACGGTTTAATCGTCTCTTCTTTCTTACCTCGTAAAGAGGTGTTTTTATTTAAATTTGAATACAACCCTGGCTTGGAATGACCAGGAAAATTAAGTCATAGGAAAAAAATATGGCGTCCTCCAACTACTTTCCTTGACTCGGCAATATTAACTTTAAAAAAACGCCAAACCTTAGTCACATTTATTAAGTTAAGTTAAGTTAAGTAAATGCAAAGAAACTTTTGATTTAGATTGGCCTGCTCTAAAACCAAGATTTCCAAAATTTTCTGGATGACTGTTATTTCCAAGAGTTAATTTGCGAGCGACCACTGCTCTATTAAGAACCAAAAAAATTTTTTCAGTCAAAGAAAGAAATAGCTACATAATCAAAATTAAATGACCAATATTAACAAAATAATAAATGAGCAATTAAACAAGTAAGAAGGCTCTAGTCGAGATATCCCGGCTAGACGATACCCTGATCCATATACTTTTTGCGTACAAACAGTGCTTGAAGGTTGTATGTATGTGTGTGTACGCATACGTGTATACTGCACACTGCATTCACAACTTCAATGTCCCATATCTCCGGTGTTTCTGAACCGATTTTAATAAAAAATTTCACAGATTGTCATTATTTTGTTTAATTTTTTAAATGCCGTCTCAAAGTTTTCCAAATTTAAGATTTTGTTGTATCGATCCCATGTGTATATCAGAAACGGGATGAGTTATCGAAAATCAAAAACAAACTTGTACTGCTTAGGGGTTAGGCGAGTTTAAGTTCCGAATCTATAGTCTCTAGCTCTTATAGTCTGTGAGGTCGTTTCATTCATACGTAAGGACGGACAGACGGACGGACGGACAGACGGACATGGCTATATCGATTTGGCTGTTGATGCTGATCAAGAATATATATACTTTATGGGATCGGAGATGCTTCCTTCTACCTGTTACATACTTTTGCACAACTTCATTATACCCTTTTTTCCCATTTTTAATGGGATCAGGGTATAAAAAATGAATCACAAATTGCTTAAATGATGATGCTCATCTCCCTTGTTACCAACAAAGTCGATCAGGAAATTAAAATACAATGGTATGAATCACTGTACTACATAGTTCTACCTTTGGGGACTAATTGCGACAAAATGCTAGAACGTCATTGACAATTGTTATCAAGCCCTTGTTTGATGGCAAAGTAAGTCCTCATAATGGCGAGCGACACTCATCACAGCAACGGCTTAAGTTTCAGCTGCACCACGTAATCGTGTCATATTTGACCAAGCACGGAACACAGGATCATCTGGTTAGTTGATCATCGCTTCAACGTTGTAAAACGTTTGGCATTAATTGCCTTAGCAAGGGTCAACACGGACTGCATAGGAGCAGAAAAGCCACTAAGAAACGTCCAGAAATTATAACTTTTTAGAAACAAGAGCTACCCAGGAACAAACTGGTTTCAATTTTCACTGTCCACTATGTATGCTTAGCAGAATCGGACAGAGTTAGAAATTGTTTTAAATAAACTTGATAAGCACGAAACTCTACGTTCAAAACATAAAATCCCTAGCTCTTGTAGTCTTCGGGACCCCTACATTAATACCGACAAAAGTTTTTCGCGGTTGAAGCTTTTCCAGAATATACATGATTAATGGGGAACTTATTATTTTACTATGACAGTATAACACTTTTGCACAGATCACTCTTAATTATAATAATTATTAATTATAACTCTTTAATCAATTTCAATGCGTTTAGGGTATAAAAACATTAACAGAAAAGACAATGAAGTCTAAACTTTTTACAACCATCAATAGTGTACACAACCACAAATGTTCCTACTAAGCTAATGGGAATAAATTAACTGAATGGATAGAATGCGTGTTAATACCTTAAGTGTGAAAACAAACTTGGCACTAAATAATTGTAAAGATGCTACCTTTGCAATTAAAAACTAAACTTAAGATAACAACAAACATGTAATATAAAAATAAATAAATACAAAAACTTACTTTGACCAATCGATACCGTGACTGTAAAAGTTACAAAAAAAAATAAAATTTTCTACAAAAGTATTACAGACGTATGGTGCATAAAATATGGTTTCTGGCACAGCCCAATTTTTCAATCTAATACAATAATTCACGAATCTTTCGTATATTGGTTAATATAAGAGGAAAACAATAAAAAATTTAAAAAACAAACGGTTCCATGCGAAACGCATATTCAGAAACTAATAGTAATTAATTGATTAAATGGGACCATTTGCAAACAATTTCATTTCCTTTAAAATGAAATATTGTCTTTCATCTGCAAACGTTCTAAACGTTCTTAATTGGATTTAAGTACAGGCCGGGAGCTGTTGACTTCAAATTGAAATTAAAGACTCTCTAACAAAATGTAATAGATTTTATTTTACGAAGTATTTGGCAGGTCATAAAAAATAAATGACACACTATTTTTTTTTTTTTTAGATTTATGCTGTTTTTACTTCATTTTGAGATGAATTTGTTTTTCATATGTCCCAGATATATATATTTCGCATATTAGCATTTGTTTTGTTAATTTTTTTTATTTACCTAAGAAAAGGTTGTGTGAGTCGTTTATTACTTTAAATTTTATTAACTTTAATAAAAAAAAACGAAAGCTTGTTCTGTCCCAGACAATTTTTTAATTCACTTTAAAAAGATTTAATGATTTTATGTACACAATAGTAATTGAAACTTTTGGGAAATTTACTTACATAGGATGTTTCTCGAAGGCAGCCGTTTCCGACTGTGACCCAGCGACAGTGGATAAAGTAGTCAGATAGCATAGCATCAATATGATGCTGGAAGCCGCATAAAAGCTGAAAGAATGACTGTACGCCTTATAATGTTGAGCCAAATAGTGAAATGCGGAAGCTAAGGTTCCGCTTAGACTTGAAAAAACTGCTGCTAACATTGTGGCAGGTACAACAGAGCTGGCAATATTGTGCAAATACCATGGCAGATCGGTAAATGGTTGCTTATCCTTATTCTTCTTCTTGTGAAGTTGATCTTCGGATAGTTCATCTAGTGGCGTCGCTAGGGCAGCTCGTGCCTCCAACAGCATTCCGTGCAGGCGCAGACAGGATTTTTCAGAGTAGCTGTATCTAGTCCTAAATCTTTTAGCTCGAAGCTGACACAACTGCTGGCGACATCGCCGATTCTCATCTTTTCTTATCTTAAGATTGCGGCACCTGGAGCAACTAAATTGTAAATCGATTGGCTTTGTCAATGCCGAAATGGCGATTGTTTTTGAGTGAATATTTGATTTGGTCGCCAAGGCGTCCTTATAAAATTTTTGGCAAAACTGTTGTTGCTGCTGCACCGCAAAAAGCGTTTGAGCTGCCGCTTTTAGACTTTTGCTGTTTGTTGTTTGTGTCTTGGTGTTATGATATTGTTGATGGTTACTCTTGATTTGGAATTCCTTCACTTCCTTAGTAATTGCTATTGTAGTTATTGTAATGCCAGAGCATTGATTTTGCATTTGTTGCTGTATGCTCTGGTTGGACTTCTCGCTGTATGCCTTAAAGACGCAGCCCATGTTATGATTACTGCAAATGAAGTAAAATATATATGCAACAAATAACTGTTTTCGCTGTTTGAAAAGAGAAATAGTCCTTGACATAGGCAATATAATCTTAAAATTATTTTTAACACTATAACATTTACGTTGGGAGACCCTAAACTTACGCTGTTTTTTTTTTGTTTGCACATTTTGACCAAAAAACCACCGATTGTCCACCCCCTATACTCACCGGATCTACTCCCTGGAACTTCTTTTTTTTTCCCCAGACTCAAAAATAATATGAAATGAAAGCTTTTTGCAGCTGTGGAGAAGGTAAAACAAAAACCGCAAAAATTTAAGTTGTTTTAGTAAAAAAAACCACACAGGCGAACCGATGCACCCACAGCGACACATATTTGTACACTGACGCAGGTGGCGCGACACTAACGGACTTCTGGTCAAGCAATAGGTTCCTCCACTATACCTCCCCACCACAGCGTAATTCCCGAAACTTATGGGTCTCCCCCATGTATAAGCATGACAGCTCATCCAGTGCGCTTCTCTTAGAATAATTGCAATTAAAAACATCGCTTAAATTTTGACCATATCGATTTGTATCGTTATCATATCATAAATCAACGCGTTTATACGGACACACAGTCGGACATGGCTAAATCAACTCGGTTATTGATGCTGAGAGCTAGAGACTTCAGATCTGGATCATAACTTTTCCCAAGCTATAGGCAGACAAAATTATAATTGTTTAAACAAAATAATAAAAATCTGTTAAATTGATCAAAATCGGTTGAAAAACACCGGAGATATGGAAAATTGTATTTAAGTCAAGTTTGCAGCATGCTCGTATAAATATGCCTTATGGGGTGTATTTTAACGATAAAAAATAAACTTGAATATTGCGACGTCAAAATGAGCTGATTTTAACTTCACGCTAAATAAAAAAAAAAAAACTAAATTGTGCAGTACTCTGGCGACATGGAGAAAAACCTTAAAAAACACCATGTGAGATAAACCGTAAATCACGGCAACGGCATTATAATGGTTTGGTTATTTCTTACATGGTCGTAACGAAGATAACCTTTATATTCTTTAACACTTAATTTTATGGACAAGTGTTCTTATCCTGAACCAATCAACATAAAGTAAGTATTAACAAGTAAGAAGGCTCTAGTCGAGAAATCCCGACTGATCCCTATACTTCACGTGTGTGCATAGCGCATACTGCATACTGCATATACAACTTCAATGTCCCATATCGCCGGTGTTTCTTAACCGATTTTAATAAAATTTTTACAGATTGTCATTACTTCGTTTAATGTTTCCAAATTCAAGATTTTGCTGTTATCGATCTCATGTGTATATCGGAAACGGGAAGTCTTTTCGAAAATCGAAAACAAACTTGTACTGTCTAGGGATTAAGCGAGCTTAAGTTCCAAATCTGGAGTAGCTAGCTCTTATAGTCTCTGAGATCGACGCGTTCATACATACGGACAGACGGACATGGCTATATCGACTCGACTGTTGATGCTGATCAAGAATATATATACTTTATGGGGTCGGAGATGCTTCCTTTTACCTGTTACATACTTTTGCACAAATTCATTATGCCCTTTTTCCCATTTTTAATGGGATCAGGGTATAAAAAAGAAACTTCAGTGCGCAGGGGTTATACACGGTCGATCAGTTTCAAGGCAAATTTTATGCAGCTAAGTAGGGGAAAATATAAAGTATTTTGTGCACAATGATACAAGTTGTTTTTGGTAGACTTGTGGAAAGTGAGAGTGACACGGTTTATTTCGGAGCAGACTTGCATACGCGCATCGATTTAACAAAAAACTATACAACATC
The DNA here is from genome assembly GCA_035044465.1 of Scaptomyza tumidula. NCBI lineage: Eukaryota > Metazoa > Arthropoda > Insecta > Diptera > Drosophilidae > Scaptomyza > Scaptomyza tumidula. Next base: position 85,395 of record JAWNNW010000654.1, on the reverse strand, counting down.
GAAAGAGACTTGGGAGAAGCTTGCAAATGTAATTCAGCCTCGTGGACCTGTAAGATAAATTCAAGTGTGTCTGAGATACGTGTAACTTCTTTTTCGGGTAATTTGCTCTATTTCTAAAACAGTTCAGGTCACTTCTGGTGTTTCACAAAGAAGTCACATCGGATCTTTATTATTTACACTGTTTATAAATTATCTTCCGTCTGTAATAATCGATCACAACCCATATCTTATCCAGAAGATTTATACCACCCAACGTTGGAGGTGTCGATCACTTTACCCTACCGGGTGCTAGGCCCCAGTAGAAATCGTTTAAGCCGTGTACGTCAATTTCGGAAAACCGATTTTGCAAAACTTACTCGGCTGTTGCCCCTGACTGACTGGTCTACCCTCTATGGGTCTGACAATTTGGACGTGGCAATCAGTATTTTTTATAATACTTTAAATTCTTTTTTTGATGTGTGTGTCCCTTATGGAACGCCAAACAGGTCAAATAAACCTGTGTGGTTTACCAGAGAGTTGACAATTCTAAAAAATCGTAAATCGGAACTCTACAAGAGTTTCAGAAAATCATGCTCTCCGTTAGCTCGTTCTGCATACTTGATTGTTCGTTCCAAGTTTTCAGTCCTCAATAGCCAATGTTACAGGAATTACCTGACTAGGTGTAGATTACAGTTTCAGCAGGATCCTACACGGTTTTTTGATTTCGTAAATGCGAAACGCAAGTCATCGACTATACCAACAAACATATTCTTTGAAGAAATTAAAGCAAACTCAGATCAGGCCATTGCCGATCTATTTGCTAAATTTTTTCAAACGACTTATAGTCCTTGTTTTCAACCAGTCGTCATGCCTTACCCCTATCGGCTTAATGCCTCAAATTGCATTTTCATACCCGAAATCACAGAGAGTTCACTGCTTTGTGATCTTCAGGTTATTAAGCCCACATTTTCTCCAGGACCTGATGGAATATCAAGCTGTGTGCTTAGGTACTGTGCTCAGTTTACCTTAAATTGTTTAGTCTGTCCGTGGAGCTATGCACATTCCCAAAAATTTGGAAAGAGTCGTATATAATTCCTTTGCACAAAAAAAGAAACAAATATAATGCTCAAAATTATAGGGGTATCTCCAAGTTGTCGGCTATTCCTAAGATTTTTGAGAAACTAATAACCTCTCATCTTCAAAATCTTTGTAAATCTATGATTTCACCGTGCCAGCACGGGTTCATGAAACAAAGATCTACCATTACTAACTTACTAGAATTCACATCATTTGTTATTAAGGGCTTTGTAGACAAATTGCAAACTGATGTTATTTACACCGATTTCAGTAAGGCTTTTGACTCTGTTAATCAACTACTTTTAATACATAAACTTAAACTTTTGGGCTTTCCCAATAATCTTATTCTTTGGATTCAAGATTACTTAACTTTTAGAACGCAGAGAGTCTATTTTAATGGCTCAGTTTCTAAAGCGGTCCAGGTCACTTCTGGTGTACCACAAGGGAGTCACCTTGGACCTTTATTATTTACACTTTTTATAAACGACCTTCCGTCCGTAATAAACCACTCACGGGTGCTGATGTATGCTGATGATGTGAAATTATGCATGCCAGCTGCAAATCTTCTGTCTGGTCATAGACTGCAAAGTGACTTAGACAATTTTCAAACTTGGTACAGAGTAAATTTACTGCATCTCAATTTCAGTAAATGTAAAGTTATGTCTTTTTATAGGCGAATGCCTTTTTTAATATCTATATTCTGGATAACCTACCACTTGATCGGATTGTATCCTAATGGACCCAAAGCTTAAGTTTGACAAGCATATTGCGTCAATCACAAATCGAGCATCAAGTGCCTTGGGGTTATTAAGCGCTGGTCGAAGGAATTCGACGACCCCTACATAATAAAAACTCTGTATATTTCTCTTGTTCGACGGATTCTTGAATATGGATCTTGTATATGGTATCCCAAATACAGAAGTCATCAGGATACAAAAGAATCGGTGCAAAAACAATTTCTGCTTTTTGCACTCAGGGATCTTAATTGGGATAAAAACATAAACTTAGCTTCTAAACATAGGTTTTTATTGTAAATTTTCCTTCTCCTTATAATCTTAGAACAATGCTAGGAAAACCTTTTTGCACAAACCAATGGTAACATTGATTCTTCTGAATTAATCAACAAGAGACGCTGTGCAGTTCCGATCATATTTTTTCTTATTCTTCGTAATGAATGTAGACGATTTTATGGTTAATTATTATATTTTACATACTGCAATGGACAGTTTAAATCAAGAAGAGACTAATTATGTAAAAGATTTTAAGTTCGCGCACAGTAGCATTACATTGTTAAATGGCAATATTGGGGGATCGGCACGATAGGGGGCGCTGCAGGCACAGCAACTCTGCGCAATCGCGGTGAATTATGTTTTTTTTGTTATTGACTGGAATTGGCAACTATATAAGAACATAAGAAAGCGCATGCAGGCCTTTTTGTTGTTTCCAAGTGCATACAAAATTAAATGTTAAGCTTTAAATAACCTCAAAGTAACATTGTGACATTGAAGAAACATTAAAATTCTGAAGACTAAGTGCAGTAAAACAGAGTAGCATTTTGCTGGCTTCACGGCAGGTGGCATTGGAGCAGGTGATCTATTTTAAACGGCACAAGTGAGTGAGTGTGAAATAATAATAGAAGTAAACAGCGGTTCTATAAGGCCCCCGGGTTAATTTATCTATAGGTTAAGCCCAACCGGCACAGCACATGTGTGTTGCGGAGCTTGCACGTTGGAAGAGTACTTGGGGCGCGACTGCGCAAAGTATGACCAGGGGAAAAAGGTTTTTTGAAAAGAACAGCACGTAACTATAAAAGAAAACAAGTAAAAAGGCTCTAGTCGAGATATCCCGACTAGATACCCTGATCCCTATACTTTATGCGTACTGTCAGTGCTTGCAAGTATGTGTGTGTACGCGCATACTGCATATTGCATACACAACTTCAATGTCCCATATCTCCGGTGTTTCTTAACCGATTTTAATAGAAAATTCACAGATTGTCATTATTTTGTATTATAATTCAAATGGCATCTCAAATTCACCAAATTCAAGATTTTGTTGTTAGCGATCCCATGTGTACATCGGAAACGGGAAGAGTTATCGAAAATCGGAAACAAACTTGTACTGCCTAGGGATTAGGCGAGCTTAAGTTCCAAATCTGGTGTCTCTAGCTCTTTTAGTCTCTGAGATCGACGTGTTCATATATACGGACAGACGGACGGAAAGACGGACATGGCTATATCGACTCGACTGTTGATGCTGATCAAGAAAATATATACTTTATGGGGTCGGAGATGCTCCCTTCTTCTGTTACATACTTTTGCACAAAACTATTATACCCTTTTTTCCCATTTTTAATGGGATCAGGGTATAAAAAAATAAGAGAAAATATTATGCATATATAAGTGAGCTAGGGTATGACCGTACATTGCCGACATAGTATTATATATGGTTTTCTCAATGATGTTTAAAAACACAATGGTGCGCACTTAATTTTTCTTGAACTTATTAAATTGTTGAATTCCCTTTAGCCAAAAATTAAATTTTATCATCGTATATCTGGAACGAGTGGAAGGCCTTCGACTACGCTGTATTAATTGGGTGAGTCCAAGAGAAACAAGTAAGAAGGCTCTAGTCGAGAAATCCCGACAAGACGATACCCTGATCCCTATACTTTACGCGTACAGTCAGTGCTTGCAAGTATATGTGTGTGTGTGTGTACGCGCATACTGCATAGTGCATAAAAAACTTCAATGTCCCATATCTCCGGTGTTTATTATCCGATTTCGATAAAAATTTCACAGATTGTCATTATTTTGTTTTATAATTCAAATTGTTGTTATCGATCCCATGTGTATATCGGAGTTATCGAAAATCGAAAAGAAACTTGTACTGCCTAGGGATTAGGCGAGCTTAAGTTCCAAATCTGGAGTCTCTAGCTCTTATAGTTTTTGAGATCGACGCGTTCATACATACACACAGACGGACAGACAGACAGACAGACAGACAGACAGACAGACAGACAGACAGACAGACAGACAGACAGACAGACAGACAGACAGACGGACAGACAGACAGACGGACAGACAGACAGACGGACATGGCTATATCGACTCGACTGTTGATGCTTCCTTCTGCCTGTTACATACTTTTGCACAAATTCATTATACCCTTTTTCCCATTTTCAATGGGATCAGGGTATAAAAAAATATATAAAACAATTAAGTGCAAGAAATGTTATGTGAGTGCCAATAAAACAAAACAAAACAACACAAAATATTTTATATAGAAACAATTGTATAATCAGTATTAGTAAAAATGTAAATTTTAAACATTATCCCTAGATATAAGACCAAAAGAGTCAAAGGCAGTAGGATTAAAATGAACCGATTTATAAATTATAAGATCCTTTAGTTTATAAGATAATGCGAGAGGTTTTATTAAATTTGTACATTTTTTTTTGTGCATTATGAATGCCTAAAATAAAAATAATGTATCCCTGAAAGTAATATGATTGTATAGTTCGGTTTGGGAGTTTTAAAAATATTTGCCATAAGAAAGCTCAAAGGTAGGGTGGGTGAAAAGCCATACTGCATTATCAACAGCAGTTCGAACAGCGAATATTTTGTGTAATGTCAGATTCAAATCAACTCAAGGTTTTATTCTTTTTGTGCTCTTTGTTTTACGTTAACACTTCAACAGGCTCCGGATTAAAAAAAAATATATAATTTAACTAATATTATTCCGAACTGTACTTGTGTGTGTGTGTCCGAAACAGATTCAATGAACCCCCCTTAGACTGTTTTGCTAGCCGTAGCCCGAGAATCCGACGAATCTGATTACGGAAGTAATTCCCGCACAAAAGGCATATTTTCTGATCTAACAGTAGGTCCACGATTGTACGTTACAATACTGATATGTATGGTACATAGCAGGAATCCAAATAATATGCAAAACGTCTCGGCTCGTGTACTATTACCCCTTTCCAGAACCCACGGAAGCTTTAATGATATACATCATTGTTTTGCACAAACGTATGAAACAGGCATAAGGAAGCACTTCCTTTTTTTTGATCAGCATTAACAGTCGAGACGATTATTGCTAATTGCATTGTTTAACTTTATCCTCAAGCTCGTTGATTTAAGTGACTATAAGAGCTTAAGACTTCAATATTTTGAAAATAATTTCTTTTACTCCTTTAACATTTCTCGACATGTTTATCTTCCTTATAAGCTTTAATATAATGATGATGATAAGTTCGCATTCAATCGAAATCACAATGAAGGACAATCGATGATTACCGTGCGTAAGTACTTTAGTACTTTTTCGACCAAAAATATTGCTGTTACTTAACTTCGTAAAGTTTAAGTCCAAAAAAGCTCCATGAATTGTAAGCAGGTTAGTCCTAAAATGGAGTTATTTTCTAAAATAAAGAAAATATTCAGTTTTAAAATTTTTTTATTTTGTATTGGAGCCGCGCCTCGAAGGTTTGCTTTTGTAATTGTGAATAAGTTTCACTCTGAGAAGAAAATTTTTTCTGACTTGCCCACACAGATTAAAACAAAACCAATCAGCCAATTCATTTAGAGATTTTAATTCACGGACCAGTGAATAATATTTATTTGTATTTCGTGATCCGACCGTATTATCTGTAATCGAAGACCGAAATTGACTTAAGCTCGCAGTGATGGCTTTTTCTATATAAGCGTTCACATGTACAGTCTGTCAAGGAAGTCTTTTCGCGTGAAGAAAAATGTATGTTTTTTCACTTCACAAGCAAAAATATAACTGCAATATGGCTCTGAAATTTCATTTTACATTTTTTATGTATTTTTTATTTATTTCATACTGCATACTGCATGTACAACTTCAATGTCCCATATCTCCGGTGTTTCTTAACCGATTTTTAAAAAAAATTTGACAGATTATTATTATTATATTTGTTTTGTTTTATAATTCAAATTGCATCTCAAAGTTTTTTAAATTCAAGATTTTGTTGTTATCGCTCTCATGTGTATATCGGAAACGGGAAGCATTATCGAAAATCGAAAAGAAACTTGTACTGCCTAGGGATTAGGCGAGCTTAAGTTCCAAATCTGGAGCCTCTAGCTCTTATAGTCTCTGAGATCGACGCGTTCATACATACGGACAGACGGACATGGTTATATCGACTCGGCTGTTGATGCTGATCAAGAATATATACACTTTATGGGGTCGGAGATGCTTCCTTCTGCCTGTTACATACCTGTGCACAAAACCATTATACCCCTTTTCCCCATTTTTAATGGGATCAGGGTATAAAAAAGCTCGCCATAATAGAAAATGTTAAATATATACTCTTTTTCAGGAATATTCTTGAGGAAGTTGACTTTACCCCATGCGGTGACTAAAAAAAAAAAAAAGATCGCCAAAATCAGAGGATCAGAAAATAATATATTTTACACTGTATACTATTTACACTATTTTATATATATATAAATACTACACTATTTTACACAAATAATGTTTTTTTTTAATGCCGACTTGGATGATGACAGTCTATTTATTATTCGCACCTTCATTTATTGCAAGCATCCCACACAAACACTTGTTAGAGTACATGAAATCTGCGTAAATACCATGCCCGACTAAAACCGAGATATCGAGATGATGATGATGGCGGTTACTCTAAATAGTTGTACCAAAACTCCTTGAATTGTATGTAAAGGATACCCAACGTGTTTGTTATCGTTTACAAAAACTTTTTTTTTTAAATACTGCTTATGTTTTTTTAAAACTAAAGTTTTTACCATCACTGCAATCATAACGGATGTGTACCCGAATATCTGGGCTATAAACCATTTTCGTTTGTAAGGCATAAACTGTATACATTTTTGCATTTATTGCAGGTAAACGAACGACTGTCGTTTAAAACTAACAAAAAGCTTCTGAGAAAATAACCACATGGTAAACAAGTGCAGTCATACGTACATACACACACACACATACAATGGGCGCCAAACGTATTATGACGAAAAAGATCGATAATTTTTAAATAAACTTTTTTTGGTTTAATTTAATAGCATTCAAAACTCAATTCATATATTTTTCAATATGTAGTTGTTTAAGTCAATATGTAAAGCATAACAAATGTTGATTTTTTATAATGCCAAAAGTAGCCTTTTTGTGTCCAAATACTAATGCCGATCTATATACACCCTATTCAAACAATGACTCACATAAAGTCAATAATTAGGGTATCTCCTAGTCAAGCTTTCGAACTTAGAGTCACTTGTTTTTTGCTGTTGTTAGATTGACATTATTTAGATAGTTTTAAAGTATTTGGTTTATGTTCCGTTATGTTTGATATAATTTCCTAAAACTTTTTTTGCTTTCGTGGCAGCCGAGCTAAATTTTTGCAACTTGTTATTGCAGCACAAAATAATGTAGTTGTTGTCGTCACAGTTGTCGCTCGCCTTCGCCTGGTCGTTCTTTTTTCACACCTTGACACTATTATTGAAATAAAGTGCACGAAAAATATAAATAGTGCAACTGATCTGCTAAGGCTCGAATTTTTGTAGACATTTAAAATAAATGCATTAGTTATTGCTTTTGACATAAACTAACGATATAAAATATTTTCCGGCAGCAAGTTCACTGATTCATTTCATAATTTTCACATTTTATGTTTGAAAAATTATATATAAAGTATTTAATTAATAGCAACGTTCTGCTTTTCGTTATATTTTCACACAGTACGTCACACGAAAGCACGCCTTATATAACTCATTTGCTGTACTCTCAAAACAGCTGAAGGAAGTAGCTAACAAAAAAACCTAACTCAACACAATCAAAAAAAAAATATGCTTTTTAGGTTTTGTTAATAAATTCATCTTCGCCGAGTCGACGAAATTCTGTATAAAAAACTTATGTATGTATAAAATATTTGGATAAGTCTTTTTCTACCGTGTTGAGATTGTTCTTGTTTTTTTCCTGTAAACAAACTGTGTCCATGTAGGGAGAGAAATTGTTAAAATAACTCCGCTAATAACTTTGCCTGTTACGCTGGTATGTAAATATAACTCTTTATCCGTTTTTTTTCTGTGTTATTGAATTGCAAACACGACCCGAACTAAGCGTTTTTGTTTTCATGCAGGTGGCACAATGTTCATTCTGTACAAGAATACTACAGAGAGACCGAGATTGCGCTCATGCTTTACGAGCTTTTTTGAACTAAAGCTGTAAGCAAGTCCTCTTCAAAGCTTGTCACTTGACAGCAGCTACATAAATTCATTCTCTTATATTTGTTTAAAGGCAAAACTTCTCTTTTTTTCTTGCTCTCATTGTGTCGAACACAGCTGATTGCTTCAAATGCTACCGCCCTCAATATTTTGTTGGTATATCACATTTGTTATGGCGCCAAATGACGTAATTTTTTACGGTGTGCCGAATGTTAAACGAGATTGCGCAAAAGAGGATATGGGGGCGGGATAGGCTCTTGTCAAGAAAGCCCGAATACCGAGAACCCTAAACCTTACGCGTGCAGTTACGACTGCGTCTCATGCATAATTACTGAACTTAAATTTTCAGTCTCCGGTATTTCTTAACCGGTTTCGATAAAAATTTAAAGTGTTTTCATTTTTTTGTTTCCAACAATTCTTAGGTTTTTCAAATTCAAGATTTAAGTCCTACCGATTAGATGTGTATATCTAAAACAGGAAGAGTCATTTTAACTAGACTTGTGCCCATGGTGTCAGACAGTTTATATTTAAAATCTGTATGTATCAATATGGCCATACAAACAGACTGACAGACATCCCTATATCGACTTTGCTGTGGAAACTGATAGAGAGATATATACTTAATAGGTCGGAGATGATTTCTTCTGTTTGTTATATACTTCTGCTTTATTTTACTACTTTTAAACATTAAGTAGTAAAGCCACATTTTTTTAAAATTGAGATTGAGAATGAAACTCATACTTATAACGCATAAACTGGTAAAAATTTTAGATCTGAAAATATATTTACGCCTGAAACTAAAATTGTCTTTAAAATATTTTATAAAAGCTAAGGCAAAGAAATTCATAAGAAGAAACGCTCTCGCGGAAATGCGTCGATATAATTATACCCCAAGCCCGTTACCGCACGTTAAAAGCGGAAACGTAAGCATATTTCGGATGAATTTACAGAATAAAGAGATCATGAAAAAGCTCAATGGAGTTAAAGCAGACTAATAAACTTAAACTATGTGAATTCTTGAGGTAGTTCTGGATTCATTTAAAAGTGTATAAGACGTGCTCGGAAATTAAAAAGGTTAAAAATTAATAAAATTAACACCAGTAACCTATAGCACCAAGTTAATTTGACTACAAATCAAATTTCAAATCAAGTATTAGAAAATAAAAGAAACTTAATAAAACCACTGATTTTATTTTCACTTACACTTAATATAATTATAAAAACACAATTGACGCAGTCGGTCGGAATAGTTAAAAGGTACATGACTTATCCGCAAAAGAGCATTTGCTAGTGTAGAAAGCATATTTTTCATTTTTATACCCCGAACCCATTAAAAATGGGTAAAAATGTATAATGGTTTTGTGCAAATGTATGTAAAAGGCAGAAGGAAGCATCTTTGACCCCATAAAGTATATAAATTCTTGATCAGCATCAAAAGTCGAGTCGATATAGCCATATCTGTCTGTCTGTCCGTATGCATGAACGCGTCGATCTCAGAGACTTCAAGAGCTAAAGACTCCAGATTTTGAGCTAAAGTTCGCCTAATGCCTAGGCAGTACAAGTTTGTTTGTTTTGTCGTCGATTTTCGAAAACTCTTCCCGTTTCCGATATACACATGAAATCGATAACAACAAAATCTTGAATTTGGAAAATTTTGAGATGGAAATCTGTGTTTGTACAGACTAAAAATACAGATACAATATATAAACAGTAAAGTTTAGATTATACAATTTTATGGGTTAAGTTATTGCTTAATTGTCGCCTTTTCCGCCGCCGTGTCAATTCCTGAGCCAGATTTCCGTCTGTTCTGGTGGGCTTTTAGTCTTTCTCTATAATGACTATTAAAGAAGTTTGTCTGTTCGTCGACTTCGCCTAGTTTAAAATTGTTGTCTTTTGTAAATACACTTTTCGGCACCCATGATGGTCCGCACGGATTTACTACTTGATAAATAGGCTATTCCTCAGATTTGCAGAGCGTAACTCCATGTTGAAGAAACGATTTATCTATTTACTATTATTTTGTTTCGTAGTTTGACCGTTGAGGCACAGGCTGCTCGAGTTACCCCACATAAAGCATACACTCACGGTTTTAAAATAATTGATTGCGATGTTTAACCTTTTCTCCAGGTTCCGAATTTAGATACTCGTTAACTTCATAAGTCGAGTCATATTCGCAGTTTTTCGATTAAAGAAACTATCGGCAAATTTGACAAGCAGCATTTTGCCGCTATGCTCCATTTCGACTGCTTTTCGTTCGGAAAAAAACACTTCCCTGTGGAGATCCGACCATCAGTGGCTTCATATTTGTGATAAATCCTCCGCCGCTTATGACTCTTAAGGTAGGAAGTCAGCAATAACTGCAATGGGGCTGGAAGCAAGCGGCTGAATTTTTCTATTGTGCCAGACACGATCGAAGGCTTGTTGAACGTCAAGGAAGACTCCGTTGCAGTAGACTTTCTCGTCGTCAGCTCCTAATATGTGGTGAATGACACGATGTAGCTGTTTTGGCGTGGCGAGTCCTACGCGGAAACATCCGGTTGTTAGGACGTTTTGGGCTGCTAGGGTAGGCAGGAGCTCGGGTCGTGTTTGGACCTGTTTTTAGGATCATTGTCACTTTAGTAATTTTCCTTTGGTCCGGGAAGTATCGCATCTTGAATATGTCATTAAACTGGAAAGGAAAGTGCAACGGTCTTTAGGTAATCCAGTTGTGTGCAGGACGTCTTGAGTTGCACGGTTGAAAGTGCTGAGTCTCTCCGTAAGGTGAGTAAAAAACGCATTAGCTTGCCCTACGTCAGAGCGACACCAAAGTCCATTTGCGTTTTTGATTACCGCTTGCCTAAGTGGCTATCGCTTAGCATTTTGAGTCAGACTCTACAAGCAGAAATTCTCCTAGGTGTTTTCGCTTTCGGGCATCTCTAGCATAGGATCAACATAGCTAGCTCGATGCTCCTGCAATGTTGTTTTTAATTTTTGCGCAGCCCGGTCCCACTCTTCTTTGTCGCAAGGTAGATGCGACCGCTGATATTGCGCGAGAAGTCGTCGCATCAGAGCGTAACTATGGGTGGGGTTCAAAGGCTCTGTTTTAAAGTCGGAATTTGACTGCGGTTTTCGGGTATCTCTTGCTGCAACCTGAACCATCTGTGTAGATAGATCCAGAAAGAAGTTGATGTCATGTGTCGAGCTTATCTCCATTTCATCGTGTACTGATTCTTTAAGCAGTCTTTAAAAGCTCTATAAGTTGCTTTTATGGTCCAGGGATGGAGAGACCATTTTCATCAAACCCGAGTATAAATCAAAGCTGTATTTGATGGTAAGTTAACAGTACGAAATCGCCTTGTGTATTGCAAAGTCAATACAGGAGAGTTTGTTCTGTAAGTGTATCATGTTGGCGGGCCAGTGGCTAATACAGAGATTCCAGATCGAGTCAGGTATTTGACTAGCTCCCTTACCATTTTGGACGCGATTTCGGAACCCCCTGAACCTATGGTCTGCGTTCCAGTTGCTTGAAGGATCTTATCAGGACTTTAACTTTGTTTTCAGTCCATTTGTGGCAAGGGAGCCTTTCCCAACTTAATTTAATTTTTGTCGATTCTATGTGCATATCGGAAACCGGGAAAATTATTAACAGTTTAAAATAACTTTGTTCCGCCCAGCGCTTAGGTAAGTTTATGTTCCAAATCAGGAGTATCTAGCTCTCATAGTCTCTGAGCACAAGTCGTTCATACAGACTGACATACGGACCGTGTTTTCTTAAAGTTGTGATAATTTGCACGTACTTGCATATTTTTATCTTTTGTAGTGCATGTTTTTAGCCTTTTGGGGTTCTTCTTCGTTGTATAATCCAACAGTTTATGAACAGCAAAATTAATTTATTTGTTGGATTGCATGTATTAGAGCTCTTTGTTCCTTGGTTTATTTTCAAGCATCAACATTTTTACCACAGCTTAAGATATTTTTAATGATCTTAAAATGTTAAATGGCATCCACATGAATTTCTGTTATCGCAGCAATTGTTTTATCGTTGTTAAAGAACTTTCTTGATGTGTTTTCAGAATTCGTGTTTCCACAACGATAATAGAATGAACCTAGATAGGAAACCAGAGACTGTATCTGGTTAACAGATACGATAAAACCTGAAACCGGCTCGTCAAGCAACAAGTTGGCTCGCGGGTATATAAACTCCAATGAGAATCTTAATGTACATGGATTCTCATTAGCTCGAAGCGTGCGATGCGCCAGACGAAGATTAAACGTTGTCGTACTTCATTTTGCCGTTGTGTGGTGGCCGAAGTTGAGATTTTAAATATTCGACTTTTGCTTTGGCTGCTTGCTATAACTCAAATGGGTGGGTAGTATAGACTTTATATGAACTTTGTGAAATTGTATGGCTAATCGTGTGATACTTAACTATGACTGCTATCATGCATGTACGTGTGTATATATTAGGAGTTAGGTAGATCATTAATGACTTATAGAACATGTTTAAATTGACTTAATACCAAATTAACACTAACCATAAGATAAACACATTTAGCTTTCAAATACTTGTCCGTGTATTATAAATATATATATAATGTACATTAATAATTGCATTGACTTGTATTGAATATTGTAATAAAGGGTATAAAAACACACATGAGCAGCGGTTGCGTTTCAGCAACGACAACCGGCACGTGTTGTTGTTGTTTGTTCTTTTGCTTTTTGCCTATTTCCCGTTAGACGCACACATGCATATACAAAACGACGGCCCAAGCCAACGCAGCAGGCCAGCTGAAGACGATTTGCCTATTCATGTAATACGCACAGCCATGCACACACACAATGACGGGCCTTGGCCACATGCAGCAGAAAATAAGACAAAAAAAAAACATTTGCTTGCGCCTTTAATAACCAGGGTATACATATTAGTTTTGTGCTAAAGAAGTAACCGACAGAAGGAAGCATCTTTGACCCCATAAGTACATATATGTATATATTCTTGATCAGCATCAACAGCTTCAATCAGTCTTTGAAATTAGGTAAAGTATGCAGTATAGTCGTACTTACACACATACATACATATATACTTGCAAGCACTGACTGCACGCGCTATGTATATAGCTTAGGGTATTTTCTAGTCGGGATTTCTATTTCGACTAGAGCCTTCTTATTTGCGTTCGAACTCGGCTCGAGAATTGCTGGGACAATCGTTCATGCATTAAGAAAATGTTGTTGTTGTTTTTATTTTTGCGCACAGACATGCATACATACATTACTTATATACTTTTTGAATGACACACATATAACACAATCAAATTATTTTCCTTTTATATGAAAAAAATCTATGATTAAAACACATAATATATACATTAAATTTATATATAAATTCATTTTTATATAAAAAAAACCAAATAAAATATAAAAAAATTAAGGAAAAAGATTTTTCATTACGAGGGTTTGATGTATTAAAACTAACGTAGAACTAAAATTAATTAATTGTAACGATTTGTTTAATTCATTTTCAATTTCATTTATTTATTTTTACATTCTCGTAGAGATACACACATGCACACGACAAGCATGAGCAGTCCATTCACAAAGCAAAAACAAATTCAAATATAGCGGCAGGCCGAGAGTATACGTATACTTGCACACGACAAGCGTGTACACAAAGCAAAAACGAATTCCAATTAGAAGCAGGCCGAGAAGTATAAGAAGAAGAACACGAGCCAGCTTACAGGGCGCAGCAATTTTTTGTGAATACGATACGATATTCTGGTTTCCTATCTAGGTTCATTCTATTATCGTTGGTGTTTCCATAGCCCTGCTGAAGGTAGTCAAATGTTAGTCCAAGCTCTGCCCGGACCTTAAGTTTTATATCCCGTTTCCTAATACTGTCCCTTGTTCTTATGTTATTAAATCCGTCTTTCTTCGTGGAATAGCATATGCTTATAAGAGCATGACTTCCATACATTTGATCCTTACATGCAAAAGAGTAGTGCCGTATTCATAACTCGTTCCGATGTCTCAAAATCTTAAAAATCATTTTGCTATCTACAAGAGAAGATTGCACATGTCATTATTGATATGATATTTGTGATATCAATTTCATTGCCTACTTAACAAAATAGATCAAATGTGATTTAGTCGATCTAATTACCCACATCATACCTGAATTGCATGAGCTGCATCACTCGTTTTTATGACCGACGCATAAACGAGACAATTTGGACTATGAGTTTTTCTAATCCCACTCGCGTCCCTACACTGCACGTATGCAATGATGCACTTAAAATTCTCGTTCAGAATATGTGTTAACATTATTTTGTTAAACCCAATGACTATGTAATCTACAAGACGCGAAAATAATTACCCCGCTTTTTTACAGTTAGTAAACGAGCTCTGTACAATAGCACCTATTTCCTACGATACGATATTCGTATTTTCGTTCATTGCGTATACATTTCTGTCTGCCGCCGTGTATGAATTTGTTTTTGCTTTGTGTATGGACTGCTCATGCTTATCGTGTGCATGCATACGTATACTTCTCGGCCTGCCGCTATATTTGAATTTTTTTTTGTTTTGTGTATTGACTGCTCATGCTGTGTCGTATGTATGTATTTGGCACTGTCTGGTTGCTCAAAACCTCATATGTACATACATATGTGTGATTGTGTTTGTATGCTCGTTGGTGTCGAAGGCAAATCGTCTGCAGCTTGTCTGCTGCGTATGGGCTTGGGCCGTCGTTTTGTGTATTCATGTGTCTGTGTCTAACGGGTAAAAGGCAAAACGCAAAAGAACAAACAACGACAACACGTGCCGGTTGTCGTTGCTGAAACGCACACGCTGCTCAATGTGTATAAATACTCATTATTACAATATTCGATACAAGTCAATGCAATTATTAATGTATATTAATAATACACAGACAAGTATTTGAAAGCTTAATGTTTTTATCTTATGGTTAGTATTAGTTTGGTGTTGAGTCATTTTAAACGTGTTCAATATGTCATTAATGATCTACTTAGCTCCTAATATATACACACGTACATGTATGATAGAAGTCATAGTTGAGTATCACACGATTAGCCATACAATTTCACAAAGTTCATATAAAGTCTATACTACCCACCCATTTGAGGCATAGCAAGCAGACAGAAACAAAATTCGAATATTTAAAATCTCAACTTCGGCCACCACACAACGGCACAATGAAATAAAGCAACAACAAATCTTCGTCTGGCGCATCGCACGCATTATCGTATTGAACAATATCGTAATACGGTTAGGTCCTTACTTTAGGTTTTATCGTTTCTGTTTTACGAGCAAAAGTAGCTATTTTCGTGTCTTTAGATTATATCCTTTTTGGTAAATGTGAACAAGTAAGAAAACTCTAGTCGAGAAATCCCGACTAGACGATACCCTGAACCCTTTACCTTAAGCGTACAGTCAGTGCTTGCAGGTATGTGATGTTATTGTGTGTGAGAACACATAAGCAGCATACCTAATTTTACTTAATTTCCTAATTTCAATGTTCCTTATCTCCGGAGTTTCTTAACCGATTTCAATAAAAATTCTGCCTTTATGCGTACAGTCAGTGCTTGCAAGTATGTGCATGTGTGTGTACGCGCATACTGCATACACAACTTCAATGTCACATATCTCCAATGTTTCTTAACCGATTTCAATGAAAATTTCACAGATTGTCATTATTTTGCTTTATAATTCAAATGGCATCTCAAAATTTCCAAATTCAAGATTTTGTTGTTATCGATTTCATGTGTATATCGGAAACGGGAAGAGTTATTAAAAAACCGAAAACAAACCTGTACTGCCTAGGGATAAGGCGAGCTTAAGTTCCAAATCTGGAGTATCTACCATTTACAGTCTCTGAGATCGACGCGTTCATATATACAGACAGACAGACGGACATGGCTATATCGACTCGGCTGTTGATGCTGATCAAGAATATATATACTTTATGGGGTCGGAGATGCTTCCTTCTGCCTGTTACATACATTTGCATAAAACCATTATACCCTTTTCCCATTTTTAATGGGATCAGGGTATAAAAACCAAAGTGTTTCGCGCTATTTGGAACTCGTTTTATTAAATACAATAAACTATTAATTTGTATTTTATTATTGCTTAATTCGCGATTACGGCCACTGTACATTGGTGATCATTGCAAATGCAGTACTGCTTCGAAATATGGGCCGATAAGCTGTAAGGCTGAAAATCTATTATGCGTCAATAGCCAGCAATTTATGAGTCGCAGGGGGCGTAGCGAGCGGGACCCTAAATAACCGTCGCTCTTTCGGGGTGGGGTGGGTGTTGCTTCTTCCTTGACTTGTTCACAAAATTTTTAATTAAGGATACCTCCGGACACTACAGAAATAATTACGCAAAAGCTCGCCCACTAAAATTTAAAGACCACAAAAGGAGACTGCTAAACTGGCAGTGGCGGTGTCTGAGCTGGTGGTTGACAACCTTCTTTACCCTACCCACCCATGGACTTTAATAGCGGACGGTTTCTAAATTCTCCAATAAAATTTACATTACCGCCGTTTATGTTGCCATGTCACCAGGACAAAATAACTTAAGATCTGTATTAAAATATAACAACAATAGAATTGAGTTTCATTGCTTATTTTATTTAACAAAGATTTAAATTTAAAAGTAAAATATCATAACAGTTTCATTTCAATCCGTATTCAAGTTCAAAAATATATAAAAAAAATTTTTCAGTGCATTTGAAACTAATAATAATTTTACGAACTATGTTGTATTTATTTCATTTATATAATCTTAACTTTTTATGAGGGAGTGCGTTGCAAAAGCAAAAAAAAAAAACAAGTAAGAAGGCTCTAGTCGAGAAATCCCCACTAGACGATACCCTGATCCCTATACTTTACGCGTACAGTCAGTGCTTGCAAGTATATGTGTGTGTGTGTGTACGCGCATACTGCATAGTGCATACAAAACTTCAATGTCCCATATCTCCGGTGTTTATTATCCGATTTCGATAAAAATTTCACAGATTGTCATTATTTTGTTTTATAATTCAAATTGTTGTTATCGATCCCATGTGTATATCGGAGTTATCGAAAATCGAAAAGAAACTTGTACTGCCTAGGGATTAGGCGAGCTTAAGTTCCAAATCTGGAGCCTCTAGCTCTTATAGTCTCTGAGATCGACGCGTTCATACATACGGACAGACGGACGGACAGACGGACAGACGGACATGGCTATATCGACTCGACTGTTGATGCTGATCAAGAATATATATACTTTATAGGGTCGGAGATGCTTCCTTCTGCCTGTTACATAATTTTGCACAAAACCATAATACCCTTTTTCCCATTTTTAATGGTATCAGGGTATAACAAGTAAGAAGGCTCTAGTCAAGAAATCCGGACTAGACGATACCCTGATCCCTATACTTTATGCGTACGGCCAGTGCTTCCAAGTATGTGTGTGTGTGTGTATGCGCATACTGCATACTGCACACTCAACTTCAATGTTCCATACATCCGGTATTTCTTAACCGATTGTCAATATTTTGCTTAATATTTCAAATGCCGTCTTTTTCCCTAATTTATTTTTTTCCAATTTCAAGATTTTGTTGTTATATCCCATGTCTATATTGAAAACGGGAAGAGTTATCGAAAATCGAAAACAAACTTGTACTGCCTAGGAATTAGGCGAGCTTAAATTCCAAATTTGGAGGATCTAGCTCTTATAGGCTCTGAGATCGACGCGTTCATACATACAGGCGACAGACGGACAGACGGACACGGCTATATCGTCTCGGCTGCTGATGCTGATCAAGAATACATATATACTTTTTGGGGTCGGAGATGCTTGCTTCTGCCTGTTACATACATTTGCGCAAAACCATTATACCCTTTTTCCCCATTTTTTATGGGAACAGGGTATAAAAAGACGACTTAAGCTTATACTGCCGAACTAAAATGCTCCCGGGCTTCTGAGCTGCTCCAGAAAAGGGCGAAGAGCATGAAAGTTATGCTTGCTCTTCTAGCGCTGCGGGTTAGGGCGGGGCTGCACTGGAGGTTAAGGCTTATTAGCAAAATTGGGCTGCGGGATTATATTTCGTGGCCATTAGCTTATGTTGTGTAGATGTTCCGGCGATGTAAGTTTATAAAGTTTCTTGAAGTTTGTGATTGTTATTTTTTTTTCTTTTTTGTTTAAAGCACTAACGCATATTGGCTTTAGAACGTATTGCTAAATCACATTGTTTCATATATTATTTCTTCCGCCACCAACTTGTGCGTCGCGATCACGTGATTAAAATTTTTTTTTTTTCGCGAATTGACTTGACGGTCGGGCGTAACAATTATTAGACTGAGCGAAAGCAGAGAGGACTGAAATATAAAGAGATGAAACCAGAGTCGTCATTCTTAGAATTATTAGCTCTTGGGGAAATTGGTATCAATACCGCTTGCCAACTTATCTACTAAGTGTGCGAGCTTTAGATACCGATAGTGATCGGCCATTTCTAACTTTGCTGTGATTGGTCATCGACTTCTTTTGCGTTTTGCCTATTTCCCGTTATACGCACAGGCGTGCAGAAAAACAAGCCCACATACAGCAGGCCAGCTGAAGACGATTTGCCTTCGACAATTATGAGCAATGAAAATGTAAACAAACATATACATGCATGCATATACGTACATACATGCTTATTTTTAGCTTAAATATTTTTATAGTCTTTGTACTTAAGGCAAGCAAAAACAAGCGCGCGCTTTTTATACCCTGATCCCATTAAAAATGGGGAAAAAGGGTATAATGAATTTGTGCAAAAGTATGTAACAGGCAGAAGGAAGCATCTCCGACACTATAAAGTATATATATTCTTGATCAGCATCAACAGTCGAGTCGATATAGCCATGTCCGTCTGTCCGTCCGTCTGTCCGTCCGTCTGTCCGTATGTATGAGCCAACGGATCTCAGAGACTATAAGAGCTAGAGACTCCAGATTTGGAACTTAAGCTCGCCTAATCCCTAGGCAGTACAAGTTTCTTTCCGATTTTCGATAACTCTTCCCGTTTCCGATATACACATGGGATCGATAGCAACAAAATCTTGAAATTGGAAAACTTTGAGATGCAATTTGAATTATAAAGCAAAATAATGACAATCTGTGAAAAATTTATTGAAATCGGTTAAGAAACACCGGAGATATGGGACATTGACGTTGTGTATGCAGTATGCAGTATGCGCGTACACACACACACACACACTTGCAAGCACTGACTGTACTGACTGTACGCGTGAAGTATAGGGATCAGGGTATCATCTAGTCGGGATATCTCGACTAGAGCCTTCTTACTTGTTTTTTAATGTGTGTGTAAATTTTCAAGTGCATGTGCATTTATGCTTTGAATGTCTAGCAACACGGTTGTGAATATTTAAGTTATAAATAATTGCGATACCAATCAGATTTTTTCAAATCTAAAATATTTTTATTATAAAAATAATAATAATGATCAAAATAAACATGGACAACAAAAATAAAAAAGTTGCATTTAAGTGTATTGTTGAAAGCTGCGTTGGTGGCAGAAAGTTATTTCGCGTTCCCGAAAGAAGTGCTAGTGCGTGGTGTAAGAATTTAAAAAAAGACGTTGATACAATAAACAACCACACTAGAGTGTGTGATCTACATTTCGAAAAGGAATGTGTTTCCGTACGGAAATTAAAATTTGGAGATACGCCCACGCTGCAACTGGGTAGGTTTAAATTCAGGCAAATATGAATGGCGGTGTTCTAAGCATTCGCCAAACATGTTTTATAACTATTTATATTTGTTTGTTTGTTTGTTTATATATATATATATATATATATATATATATATATATATGTGTTTTTAGTACTGTGATTATTTTTTTTTAGCTGTGATTGTCATAACTTGTCAGGAACTTACAAGAAATCTTGCAGCTCACAATTTTTTACTGCTACCTTTTTTAATAAACCAAAAATGTATTAAAAGTAAAGTAACGTAAAACTAAAAATAATTTAATTGAAATGATTTGTATAAATTTATTTGTTAATATGTTTTAATTGATAGTGTCATTTATTGTATTTTCACACATACATATGTTGTTATTTGAAAAAAATCCAAACACAAGTTTTTCATTAAAAATCAAAATTAAATAACTTTTTTTATTGTTTTTATTTTTTTTAACTTAAATAGAATTTAAAAATATCAATTTTATATACGTATTAATTTCAGCACAATCATGTTTATATTCTCACACAGTGACAAAAGTATATGAGACAAATCATGTGCAGAACATAACGTACACATACAAACATGCATATACATACTCATTGATCGACACAACAAAATACACAAGAAAGAAGGCACCAGTCAAGAAATCGCGACTAGACGATACCCTGGACCCTTTACTTCTTTCTGCCTGTTACATACTTTTGCACAAATCAATATACCCTTTTTCCCTTGTTAGTGGGTTCAGTCTATAACAAGCAAATTTAATTCATTTGGAAGCAAAATAACCAGCAGCCGACCAATTTCACATGATAAACTTGAGAAAATGTTCAATTTGTTTCTAAGACAGTCTTAAGGTACAAGAGTAAGGGAAAGGCTACAATAACATGTGTTCATGCTTCGAAACAGGTATTCGGCTTTCAGCTTAAACAGACAGTGCCAAAAGTACATGAGACAAGGCAAAATCAGATTGAAACATAGCGGTAGTCCGGGTAGAAAAGCGAAATAGATACTAATAGTGAGGGGAAATAGGTACTAATAAGCCTCAAGAATTTTCAAAGTTAACAGAAAAGAGAAACTCTGGTTTCATCTCTTCTATTAAATACTTTTTGAGCGAAAGGGCAGAGAGAGCGCTGTCACCTACGCATGCGCTTTTAGTATTGGTAGTTTCTAAAGCTTTTCAAATGGAGATTATGAAGGTGGTTGCGATCCGGCTTCAAAGCTCTGGAAGAAATCTGCTGAACAAGAGCACAGCAGCGGAATAACTGTAACCTGTGCTTTTTTTGTATCGCAGGCGACACAGTTGTCAAGAACGGTTGCTATAAAAATTTAATCATCAGCCTTCTCAACAACGAACGTTACACCACCCGAATCTGACTTCGCTAGGTGGAATGATTACCGGGAATCAGGCTCTAAGGTTTCGCATGAAAAGTACCTATTTCTTTTCCCTGCAAATCTTCCAATAAGTAAAAGCAATTACCTAATTTCTTTTTTATGCGAGACTTCAAAAACTGAGGTGCTAATTTCCTATTAAAATTCTGCGTAAATTTGCTAAGGGCAAAATTGCGCCTAAAAATTTCTTGTCCCTCTTTAAACGTAACTGGCTTTGAACGAAGATTGTATTGTTTCTCATTCCTTTCAAATGCTTGACGGATATTTGTTGTGATATCACGGCGCAAGATTGCAAGGTTATCGGCTCGAGATATGGGAACTATTTGTTCTTCTAACAGAGACAACTCTTTTAAAAGCTGATAGTCTGAATCGTTAGTTATCATATCTATACCAAACAGAGCTTTATATGGCGAACGCATGAAAATCCTGTAAGATTCTGGTCCCAATCTTTTTGATCATTTTTTAAATAAGATCGCACTACCGCTAATAAAGATCAGTTTACTTGCTCGCAGCATTACTCTGTGGTGAGTATAAGGTTGTATACACATGTCGTATTCCAAACTTGGTAAGGAATGCGTCAAAATCATTTGATTTGAACTGCGATCCATTGTCGCTAACACAAACTTCAGGAACTCCAACTGCATGAAAAATATTATGTATATATTCGCGGATAGGGTCCTAGTATGTCGATATATAATCGCTGGATGGGCCTACATGTCGGACTTAGAGTTCCCATCGGAGGGCGAAGAGTATAATTAGGTTCTTTCATTTGATAACATACTTCACACTGTCTTATATACTTTTGCACGTCACTTGCCAAGCCTGGCCAATAGAGATTTCGACGAATTCTTTCAATATATTTTGCATGCCGCCATGTGAAGAGACTAAACTATCATGCGCTTGTTTAAGCACCGCTGATCGGAGACGTTCTGGGACCCATAACTTCCATGATACTCTGTCTTGCTCCAAATCGCCAGACAAATGTTCTTTCAGTATATAAAGATAAGGATCTATTATTTTCACATCAGGAAATTTGTTTTGATTTGCTTTAAACTTTGTTTTAAGCTTTTCATATTCTTTATCATTAAACGAATGGATCTAACTCCAGGCCTGCTGTTTCTAGCTCTTCTAGACGAGATAACGCATCAGGAACAACATGTTCATTTCCTTTGCGATGGGAAATCGTAAACTTAAATTGTTGGAATTTGAAAATCCAACGAGCCAATCTTCATGAGACATATTGTTGGCGCATAAGCCAAACAAGACTCGAATGGTCAGTTACAAATTATTGGAGCTCAAGATAGCATCTATACTTTTCTACTGAAAGGATTACTGCTAAGCATTCACGTTCAGTAACGCTGTAGTTTTTCTGAGAACGGCTTAGTTTTTTTGACATAAATGCGATGGGTTGCTCGTGCTCATTATCAGATAATTGAACTAACACACCTCCGATACCAACATCACTTGCATCACAATGCAAAAAGAATTTCTTTGAAAATCTGGATTTTTCAAAACAGGAGCAGTTGTTAAAATGGCCTTCAATTGATCCATTGCCACTTGGGCTTCAGGAGTCTAAATGAACTTTTTCTTGTTTTTTTTCAACAATTCTGTAATTGGACAAGCAAGCTCTGCAAAGTATTAAAATAAAACGCCGGTACCAATTACAAACTCCAAGAAAACCACGAATCTGTTTAATGTTCTTGGGCGCTAACCAGTTAACAATACAAGAATTTTTACTGGAATCAGTAGAAATTCCTCCGCAGCCAATAGTATAACCCAAATAATTGATACTCCTAACACAAAAGTTTCTTTTATCAATATTTAGTTTTACGTGTATAAACTGTGTAAACAGTAAAAGCTGTCAAAGGCTTTGACTCCTCGTCCAACTGAATTTGCCAATAGGAATCTTTTAAGTCGAGCTTCGAGATTAAATTTGCCTTGGGCAAACGAGCTAAAATTCCGTCGATGCTGGGTAATGGGTATGCATCTTTTTCCGTAGCATCGTTAAGTTTTCGAGCATCCAGCCAGACCCTTATTTTATTGGGCTTGAGCACCAATCTCATGGGTGAACTCCAAGCGCTAATGGAAGGTTCTATAACATCCAAAGAGATCATTCTGTCAATCTCCGTAAACAAAGCCTTTTCGACCGCGGGACTGACAGGGTAATATCGTTGTTTTACTGGCTTTGCATCTCCTATGTCAATATGATGCTGAATTAAATTCGTACGACCTAAGCCAGGATCACAATTGGGAAACAGTTTTTTCACTACCTCAAGCTGTTGTTTTTGCAAGAAAGTTAAAGGATAGATATCCTCTGAGCTATCAATAGTCTGGGACAAATCTTTGGAATGAATTATTTTCGGCGCAAGCTCAAAAGTTCTCCAGAAATCTATGCCAAAAATCAATTTCTGTTGAAATGAGGTGATCACGTAGAATTGCATTGGCTTCTGAACGCCGTTGTAAGTCAGTGAAACCTATAAAACTCCACAAACTGTATGGGATCGACCATCAGCAGTTTATCATATGACCCACATGGTGTAAACTCTGGGCATTCACTAAAGTTTTTGGTCGCTAAACTAGCTCCTATGCAACTGACATTTGCTCCAGTATCCAATAATCCAAGTTCTTTAAACTCTAAAAAAGAGACTTCTGCAAAACTTTTTAAATCATTCTTATTATTTGCTAAAGCGAAGACAATCAATCTAAGGTTGTTTCTTATGTTATCAAAGTAACTTCTAATTCTTACAGCGTTTCTACTTTTGCTCACCATTTCATTGGGCCTTACTTCAGTAAAAATCTTATTCCTATTTTTTTTTTATAATTTTCTAACCGATTATTATACGGCTTTTTGTAAGTTTACTGAGACGAATCTTGCCTTCTTGGTAAGATTTGCGTTGGCTGAGCAATCTTGATTTTATTTTCATCTATATAAACTTTTATTTCTTCGGGGGCATCCTGATGGTTTTGGACGCACCCTGTATTCGGTTTTCCGCTTTGCGACGGATGCATTTTTATACCCTGATCCCATTAAAAATGGGAAAAAAGGGTATAATGAAGTTGTGCAAAAGTATGTAACAGGCAGAAGGAAGCATCTCCGACCCTATAAAGTATATATATTCTTGATCAGTATCAACAGTCGAGTTGATATAGCCATGTCCGTCTGTCCGTCCGTCTGTCCGTCTGTTCGTATGTATGAACGCGTCGATCTCAGAGACTATAAGAGCTAGAGACTCCAGATTTTGAATTTAAGCTCGCCTAATCCCTAGGCAGTACAAGTTTCTTTCCGATTTTCGATAACACTTCCCGTTTCCGATATACACATGGGATCGATAACAACAAAATCTTGAATTTGGAAAACTTTGAGATGCAATTTGTATTATAAAACAAAATAATGACAATCTGTGAAATTTTTATCGAAATCGGATAATAAACACCGGAGATATGGGACATTGAAGTTTTGTATGCACTATGCAGTATGCGCGTACACACACACACACATATACTTGCAAGCACTGACTGTACGCGTAAAGTATAGGGATCAGGGTATCGTCTAGTGGGGATTTCTCGACTAGAGCCTTCTTACTTGTTGACATTGTCATTGTGTGATAGTCTTGCCACACGTGTCCTCGAAGATCAGAATTCCAACAAACGAGCTTGATGTGTGAAACGCGAACTGCTGCGATTTCTAGGTCACTTTCAAAGTCTTCCTGATTACTATTCTGAGGATCAGTAATTTCCAATGCGTGTAACGTGGATATGGGGCTACTTTTGTATTTTCTAAACCTGAACCTGTTTCAGAGCCAGATTTTCTTTCATCTGAACCTGTTTTCTCAACTCACTAATGGTTCTTATTGGCTGATACAATAACTGTTGACGAGTTTCGGGTAAGAGATTATTTTTAAGAATTTCTAGAATTTCGTCTTCGTCTATTCGGACAGATGCTGCCACAGCATCAAAAAACATCGCAAACATCTCTACTGACTTTTGCTTTATAGTCTTTATATTGCTGTCTTAGCGACATACAAAAATCACACCAGATTATACGAGATACTCCTTTTAATATAATAATATATGCAAGTGCTTGCACAAGCCGTGAAAATCACTTTCTAAGGTTTCGTCCGTTAGTGATTTAACTCGATAAATAAATTCTTCTTCAATCAAGCCTTGATCAGTTCCCTCAAAAGTTAAATTCCACTTCTGCATAACATTGGCAATTTGATTGCTAGGTACTGACGACGAACCAGGTGATGATGGTGGCTCACTATGATGTAACCGACTATTTCTGATAGATGATTGACTTTGTTGGTTTAAAATGAGATTTGATACCAAACGAGAAACTGTCTGCTCTATAATATTCTGTATTAATGAGTAATCAATACGTGGCTCTCTCGGTCTATAATTGGGCTGAGATGCGTTTGGTCTCCCTCGCCTTTTCGAATTAGAACTATTTTGATTGTTCTGTGCACTTCCATGCAGATTATGAATCTGCGTCTGTTGTTCATTTAGAACTCCAGACAAGCTGCGCATGACGGTATGTCGACTTTGGGACTGCGGCTTGCCTGCAGCTTTCGTTTGTCTCGTGAGCGAACAATTTCCTACCACTTGTTTTAACTGTGCTGTTTCAATTATCTGAAAACAGCTGAGAAAATCTTTATGACTCGTCAGCCGACTATCTGGGCATTGCCCATAGTACACATGATTGCATGGTTCTGTATCTGTTAATACTTGAGAACAAACCAAACAGTTTTGTACAGCATCCGTACTTGGCTGTCGAGCTTGTACAGATGAATGTCTTGGTAACATTTCTTCTCACGTAATCTTTTTAAATTTCTTCTGTTATGAAATTTATTTGGTAAACATATACGGCAGTAACATACTCGGACAGTTTTAAATAAAAGAAGCAATTTATCGACTGGGCTATTTTAACTAATTATTCAAAGCAAAAATGGCAAAAAGCACTGTAAGTTTCCACAGTGTTTTCAACAAGCGGTACAATTACGGTGTCGCATGATATGCAGATCCAGCCTATCTTCAACATTGCGTCTAACCTTTTGAATTTATAACCAATTTGCTCCTACTACGAAAAAAAAAGTAATATAATAGAACTTTTGACTGTGTTTATCCGGTACCTCTCCAGAAAAATGCTCTTTTCTTGGCAATTGGCAGGATGTCCGAGCTGAGCAAAACATGCAAGAATCCAAAAAGCTTCAAAGAGTATTTCTAGATTTTACTTCTTTAAACACTGCCTAAGTCTAATATAAATAACTACATGAGCAAAGGTTGTATGAGTATCGCTAAAACTATCAGGTGGCAACAATAGCTTTCACTTTTCTATCGCAAACATGACCTCATTAGTTTAAGCTTTTGGCAGATAA
Source organism: Scaptomyza tumidula (assembly GCA_035044465.1). NCBI lineage: Eukaryota > Metazoa > Arthropoda > Insecta > Diptera > Drosophilidae > Scaptomyza > Scaptomyza tumidula. The sequence goes on along the minus strand of JAWNNW010000654.1, from coordinate 58,628 downwards.
TCTATTTGAAACTTATCATAAAAATCCAAAACTCATAAAAAATCCATTGCTTCGGCCTGTGTCAAATTCCATCAGGAATCCACTAAGCACAGAAGATTATGAAAAAGTCGACCCAAAATAAATGCTCTATTCAAACCTAGTTGTGTGCACTTCTATTTTTCTGTGCTAAGAAAAATTTTTCTTTTCCACAGACAAATGCTCCACGTGCTGAGCGCTTAAAACTTTGTAAGGCTAAAAATCTATTTTGCGTCAATAGCCAGCAATTTATGAGTCGAAGGTGGCGTAGCGAGCGGGACCCTAAATAACCGTCGCTCTTTCGGGGTGGGGTGGGTGTTGCTTCTTCCTTGACTTGTTCACAAAATTTTTAATTAAGGATACCTCCGGACACTACAGAAATAATTACGCAAAAGCTCGCCCACTAAAATTTAAAGACCACAAAAGGAGACTGCTAAACTGGCAGTGGCGGTGTCTGAGCTGGTGGTTGACAATCTTCTTTACCCTACCCACCCATGGACTTTAATAGCGGACGGTTTCTAAATTCTCCAATAAAATTTACATTACCGCCGTTTATGTTGCCATGTCACCAGGACAAAATAACTTAAGATCTGTATTAAAATATAACAACAATAGAATTGAGTTTCATTGCTTATTTTATTTAACAAAGATTTAAATTTAAAAGTAAAATATCATAACAGTTTCATTTCAATCCGTATTCAAGTTCAAAAATATATAAAAAAAATTTTTCAGTGCATTTGAAACTAATAATAATTTTACGAACTATGTTGTATTTATTTCATTTATATAATCTTAACTTTTTATGAGGGAGTGCGTTGCAAAAGCAAAAAAAAAAAACAAGTAAGAAGGCTCTAGTCGAGAAATCCCCACTAGACGATACCCTGATCCCTATACTTTACGCGTACAGTCAGTGCTTGCAAGTATATGTGTGTGTGTGTGTACGCGCATACTGCATAGTGCATACAAAACTTCAATGTCCCATATCTCCGGTGTTTATTATCCGATTTCGATAAAAATTTCACAGATTGTCATTATTTTGTTTTATAATACAAATTGCATCTCAAAGTTTTCCAAATTCAAGATTTTGTTGTTATCGATCCCATGTGTATATCGGAAACGGGAAGAGTTATCGAAAATCGGAAAGAAACTTGTACTGCCTAGGGATTAGGCGAGCTTAAATTCAAAATCTGGAGTCTCTAGCTCTTATAGTCTCTGAGATCGACGCGTTCATACATACGGACGGACGGACAGACGGACGGACAGACGGACATGGCTATATCGACTCGACTGTTGATGCTGATCAAGAATATATATACTTTATAGGGTCGGAGATGCTTCCTTCTGCCTGTTACATACTTTTGCACAACTTCATTATACCCTTTTTTCCCATTTTTAATGGGATCAGGGTATAACAAGTAAGAAGGCTCTAGTCGAGAAATCCCGACTAGACGATACCCTGATCCCTATACTTTACGCGTACAGTCAGTGCTTGCAAGTATGTGTGTGTGTGTCTACGCGCATACTGAATACTGCATACACAAACTTAATGTCCCATATCTCCGGTGTTTGTTAACCGATTTTAATAAAACTTTCACAGATTTTCATTATTTTGTTTTATAATTCAAATGGCATCTCAAAGTTTTCCAAATTCAAGATTTTTTTGTTATCGATCCCATGTGTATATCGGAAACGGGAAGAGTTATCGAAAATCGGAAACAAACTTGTACTGCCTAGGGATTAGGCGAGCTTAAGTTCGAAATCTGGAGTCTCTAGCTCTCATAGTCTCTGAGATCGACGCGTTCATACATACAGACGGACGGACAGACGGACGGACAGACGGACGGACAGACGGACAGACGGACATGGCTATATCGACTCGACTGTTGATGCTGATCAAGAATATATATACTTTATGGGGTCGGAGATGCTTCCTTCTGCCTGTTACATACTTTGTGCACAACTTCATTATACCCTTTTTTCCCATTTTTAATGGGATCAGGGTATAAAAAAAGGAAGAAGGCTCTAGTCAAGAAATCCCGACTAGACGATACCCTGATCCCTATACTTTATGCGTACGGCCAGTGCTTCCAAGTATGTGTGTGTGTGTGTATGCGCATACTGCATACTGCACACTCAACTTCAATGTTCCATACATCCGGTGTTTCTTAACCGATTGTCAATATTTTGCTTAATATTTCAAATGCCGTCTTTTTCCCTAATTTATTTTTTTCCAAATTCAAGATTTTGTTGTTATCGATCCCTTGTGTATATTGAAAACGGGATGAGTTATCGAAAATCGAAAACAAACTTGTACTGCCTAGGAATTAGGCGAGCTTAAATTCCAAATCTGGAGGATCTAGCTCTTATAGTCTCTGAGATCGACGCGTTCATACATACAGGCGACATGCGGACAGACGGACAGACGGACATGGCTATATCGACTCGGCTGCTGATGCTGATCAAGAATATATATACTTTTTGGGGTCGGAGATGCTTCCTTGTGCCTGTTACATACTTTTGCACAAATTCATTATCCTCTTTTTCCCCATTTTTTATGGGAACAGGGTATAAGAGCTATAAGAGCTAGAGACTCCAGATTTGGAACTTAAGCTCACCTAATTCCTAGGCAGTACAAGTTTCTTTCCGATTTTCGATAACTCTTCCCGTTTCCGATATACACATGGGATCGATAACAACAAAATCTTGAATTTGGAAAACTTTGAGATGCCATTTGAATTATAAAACAGAATAATGAAAATTTTTTTTAAAATCGGTTAAGAAACACCGGAGATATGGGACATTGAAGTTGTGTATGCAGTATGCAGTATGTGCGTAGACACACACACACATACTTGCAAGCACTGACTGTACGCGTAAAGTATAGGGATCAGGGTATCGTCTAGTCGGGATTTCTCGACTAGAGCCTTCTTACTTGTTTTAAAATCGGTTAAGAAACACCGGAGATATGGGACATTGAAGTTGTGTATGCAGTACGCAGTATGCGCGTAGACACACACACACACATACTTCCAAGAACTGACCGTACGCGTAAAGTATAGGGATCAGGGTATCGTCTAGTCGGGATTTCTCGACTAGAGCCTTCTTACTTGTTTTGTTTAAAGCACTAACGCATATTGGTTTTAGAACGTATTGCTAAATCACATTGTTTCATATATTATTTCTTCCGCCACCAACTTGTGCGTCGCGATCACGTTATTAAAAATTTTTTTCTTGAATTGACTCCACGGTCGGGCCTAAGAGTATTGAATTATATAGAGAGGAAACCAGAGTTTCTCTTTTCTGTTAAATTTGAACATTCTTGAGGCTTATTAGTACCTATTTCCCCTCACTGTTAGTATCTATTTCGCTTATCTACCCGGACTACCGCTATGTTTCAATCTGATTTTGCTTTGTGTATGCAATGCACATGCTTTGTCTCATGTACTTTTGGCACTGTGTGTTAACGCTGAAAGCCTAGTACCTATTTCGAAGCGTGAACACATATTAATGCAGCCTTTCCCTTACTCTTGTACCTTAAGACTGTCTTAGAAACAATTTGAACATTTTCTCAAGTTTATCATGTGAAATTGGTCGGCTGCTGGTTATTTTGCTTCCAAATGAATTAAATTTGCTTGTTATAGACTGAACCCACTAACAAGGGAAAAAGGGTATATTGATTTGTGCAAAAGCATGTAACATGCAGAAGGAAGTAAAGGGTTCAGGGTATCGTCTAGTCACGATTTCTTGACTGGTGCCTTCTTTCTTGTGAATTTTGTTGTGTCGATCAATGAGTACTTATTTGTATGTTTGTGTTTGTAAGCTCATTGGTGTCGAAGGCAAATCGTCTGCAGCTGGCCTGCTGCATGTGGCCTTCGTTCGTTTTTATACCCTGATCCCATTAAAAATGGGAAAAAAGGGTATAATGGTTTTGTGCAAAAGTATGTAACAGGCAGAAGGAAGCATCTCCGACCCCATAAAGTATATATATTCTTGATCAGCATCAACAGTCGAGTGGATATAGCCATGTCCGTCTGTCTGTCCGGATGTATGAGCGCGTCGATCTCAGAGACTATAAGAGCTAGAGACTCCAAATTTGGAACTTAAGCTCGCCTAATCCCTAGGCAGTACAAGTTTGTTTTCGATTTTCGATAACTCTTCCCGTTTCCGATATACACATGGGATCGATAACATCAAAATCTTGAATTTGGAAAACTTTGAGATGCCATTTAAAATGTAAAACAAAATAATGACAATCTGTGAAAATTTTATTGAAATCGGTTAAGAAACACCGGAGATATGGGACATTGAAGTTGTGTATGCAGTATGCAGTAAGCGCATACATACACACACACACACTTGCAAGCACTGACTGTACTGACTGTACGCGTGAAGTATAGGGATCAGGGTATCATCTAGTCGGGATATCTCGACTAGAGCCTTCTTACTTGTTTGTGTATGAATGCCTGTGCGTCTAACGGGATATAGGCAGAACGCAAAAATAATAACAACAACAACACGTGATTGTTGTCGCTGCTGAAACGCACAAGCTGCTCAATGTTTTTCAATACCCTTTCTAACAATATTCAATTAATATCAATGCCATTTTTATACCCTGATCCCATTAAAAATGGGAAAAAGGGTATAATGAATTTGTGCAAAAGTATGTAACAGGCAGAAGGAAGCATCTCCGACCCCATAAAGTATATATATTCTTGATCAGCATCAGCAGCCGAGTCGATATAGCCATGTCCGTCTGTCCGTCTGTCCGCATGTCGCCTGTATGTATGAACGCGTCGATCTCAGAGACTATAAGAGCTAGAGGCTCCAGATTTGGAACTTAAGCTCACCTAATCCCTAGGCAGTACAAGTTTCTTTCCGATTTTCGATAACTCTTCCCGTTTTCGATATACACAAGGGATCGATAACAACAAAATCTTGAATTTGGAAAACTTTGAGATGCCATTTAAATTATAAAACAGAATAATGAAAATTTGTGAAATTTTTTTTAAAATCGGTTAAGAAACACCGGAGATATGGGACATTGAAGTTGTGTATGCAGTACGCAGTATGCGCGTAGACACACACACACATACTTCCAAGAACTGACCGTACGCGTAAAGTATAGGGATCAGGGTATCGTCTAGTCGGGATTTCTCGACTAGAGCCTTCTTACTTGTTTTGTTTAAAGCACTAACGCATATTGGTTTTAGAACGTATTGCTAAATCACATTGTTTCATATATTATTTCAAATAATGATTCTGAAGTAGTTAATGTTAAGCACCAATAGCCCAAAAATGGAACATATTGAAGAGCCAGTTGGATGCCCTCGTTGCGAGCTACACTGCCGCAACGAAAAGTATTGGTAAAATGCACACTTTGTGATGAACAGTTTAAATCAAGAAGAGACTAATTTTGTAAAATATTTAAAGTTCGCGCACAATGTTACGTATTACAATGTTAATGGCAGTAGCATTACACTGTTAAATGGCAACATTGGGGGGATCGGCACGATAGGGGGCGCTGCAGGCACAGCAACTCTGCGCAATCGCGGTGAACTATGTTGTTTTTGTTATTGACTGGAATTGGAAACTATATAAGAACATAAGAAAGCACATGCAGGCCTTTTTGTTGTTTCCAAGAATGATTGTTCAAATCAGAGTGCATACAAAAATTAAAGGTTAAGCTTTAAATAACCTCAAAGTAACCTTGTGACATTGAAGAAACATAAAAATTCTGATGACAAAGTGCAGTAAAACAGAGTAGCATTTTGCTGGCTCCACGGCTGGTGGCATTGGAGCAGGTGATCTATTTTAAACGGTGCAAGTGAGTGAGTGTGAAATAATTAGGAGCAAACAGCGGTTCTATAAGGCCCCCGGGTTAATTTATCTATAGGCTAAGCCCAACCGGCTAAGTGCGGACGCGGTTGCTGCAACCTAACTCCAAAAAAACCATATGTGGTAGAGGGAATGTCACACCGGCACCAGACAAGGAACAAGTGAAGGCGGGAGAAAACAAAGAAAAATACGGAAAAAGCAGCGGAAATTTCACAAATGAACAGAGCCCCGCACAGCACATGTGTGTTGCGGAGCCTGTACATTGGAAGATTACTTGGGGCGCGACTGCGCAAAATATGACCAGGGGAAAAAGCTTTCTTGAAACGAATAGCACGTAACTATAAAAGAAAAAAAAAGATAAGAGAAAATATTATGCATATATACGTGAGCTAGGGTATGAACGTACATTGCCGACATAGTATTAAAATAAAAAAAAAATAAAATAATAAAAAAATAAGTATTTTATAAAATAATGTTGCCAAAATGCTCAATTATATTTGTGTATGGTTTTCTCAATGATGTTTAAAAACACAATGGTGCGCACTTACTTTTCTTGTACTAATTAAATTGTTAAATTCCCTTTAGCCAAAAATTAAATTTTATCATCGCATATCTGCATCGAGTGGAAGGCCTTCGACTACGCTGTATTAATTGGGTGAGTCCAAGAAAAAAAAAATAAGTGCAAGAAATGTTATGTGAGTGCCAATAAAACCAAAACAAAACCAAACAATATTTTATACAAAAAAAAAAAAAATGTTTGTATAATCAGTATTAGAAAAAAAATGTAAATTTAAAACATTCTCCCTAGATATAAGTGTTGAAATGAAAATCAGCTTAAATGAAGTTAAATGAAGCATGAACATCGGCAAAAATACTAGGTAGTTTTTTTTTTTTTTGTTACCAATATTAATGTTAAGATCAAAATAAGTTAAGGCAGTTACATATGAATGTTGTACAAGACCAAAAGAGTCAAAGGCAGTAGAATTGAAATGAAACGAATTATAAATTATAAGATCCTTTAGTTTATAAGACAATGCGAGAGGTTTTATTAAATTTGTATAGTTTTCTTTTGTGCATTATGAATGCCTAAAATAAAAATAATGTATCCCTGAAAGTAATATGATTGTATAGTTCGGTTTGGGAGTTTTCGCAATATTTGGCATAAGAAAGCTCAAAGGTAGGGTGGGTAAAGAGCCATACTGCATTATCAGCAGCAGTTCGTACAGCGAATATTTTGGGTAATGTCCGATTCAAATCAACTCAAGGTTTTATTCTTTTTGTGTTCGTTGTTTTACGTAAACACTTCAACAGGCCCCGGATTCAAAAAAAAAAATTGTATATTCTTTAAATAATATTATTCCGAACTGTACTTGTGTGTGTGTGTCCGAAACAGATTCCGTGAACCCCCCCTTAGACTGTTTTGCTAGCCGTAGCCCGAGAATCCGACGAATCTGTTTAAGGAAGAAATTGCCTCACACAAGGCATGTCTTGTGATCTAAACGAAGATCAACGATTGTACGTTACAACTTCGAGCTCAGCACAAAGTATGAAAATTTGAGGGTGCAGTTTGAGAAACTGCAAAAACAAATCGCGGCTCTCGAAGAAAAAAAAGAAGAAAATAATATGAACTGGACAGACATATGCGTGAAGATGAGCAATAACACTATAGTGATTCCCGGAAGTATTAATGAGGGATCCAAGTTTTTTGCCTCACTGCTGCTGAAGACCAAACATGTCGCCAAGTTCAATGACATGGAGAAAAACCTTCTGATGAATTTAAATTATAGATCATCAAAAGGCTACCAATTCATGCGAGATGATCTTTCTTTTAATCTGCCAAGTCCCCGAACATTAATAAATTGGAGCCCAATTAGAATGATTTCTCCGGGCATTAATGAGAAAGTCTGTGTTAGCATAGCGAAACATGTGCAGAATATGTCAGAGAGCGAAAGGAACTGCGTTATCCTCTTTGATGAGATACACGGACGTTCCGAGCTGGAATATAATAGCACCACAGACAAAATTGACGGCTTTGTAGATTTTGGTCACGGCCTAAGAGAACCGACCATTGCCAATAGTTTTCTATTCTTCCAGATAAAAGGCATTGTTCAGCGTTGGAAATACACATTTTCTTATTATTGCACAACTGCCAAAAAAAACTGCCGAGTGCAGAGTCAGAGCCGCGGTATGCGATCAGGCAATAAGCAATGTTAATGTCTACAACGCACTAAACCGTAACCTACCTCAAATATATGAAGAGGCTAGTGGCAACAAAAAATATCTATTGTACGATTATGTACATATTTTTAAAAGTATAAGGAACTGCTTGGTGGCAAGGGACATTACCACACCAAATGGCGTTGCGAGCTGGAGTGTCATTGCCGAGTTGTATGACATCGACCTAAAAAGTGTAACAACTCGAATGGCACCAAAACTGACGGACAGGCACATTCGGCCCAAAAATACAGAAAGAATGAGTGTGAAATTAGCGGTCCAAATTCTATCGAGATCTGTGGGCAACGCTATAAAAGTTTGTCATAAAAATAAGTTGTTCACGGAAAATACCATGAACAAAGCGTTGCCCACTGCTAATTTCTTAATAACGCTGAATGATGCCTTCGACGTTTTAAACTGTCGTTCTGGATCAAAATTAAAAAAAACCGGCTACACTTTGTGCGAAAGAGCTAAGCTTACTGAATTTGTTACGTATGAAACAGCTAACCTTTGCTCAAAGATGCCAATGGAAACAAGGGCTTATAAATACTGTGTGCCACATTATAAGTCTTACGGATGATCTGCTGAGCAACGCAGACATCCAGTATATACATTTGGCAAGGTTTAACCAGGATAGCTTGGAGAATTTCTTCACGGCATTGCGCTCTAAACTTGGGAATAATACCAATCCCTCAGTTAGAGAAATGCAATATTTAACGGCAAGATTGTTGTCTATGAAAATCATAACGTCTGATTATTTAAAAAATACCAACTGCGAGGATGACGACACAGATCTGGAACTGGAATGGATTATTGATCCGGATATATCCATACATCACATAGAGGAATGTGACCAGCAGACTGACGTTGACAACAATAATGGTGATGAAAACGCAACAAGTGTGCCTGATGTACCTGAGCTTGTCTCACGCAGGTACTATGACGGTTTCTTGATTGCGAAGAAGAAATTCGATTGCCCAGATTGCGATATTTACCTAAACAAAATTGACTCGTTTGCATCCGAAAATTACGAAGACCTGATCGAGGCACGGAATTTTGCTATGGACAAAATGTGCCTGAAAAATCCCTCCGATGCATTCTTTGAAAAAAGCAATTTACATTTTGAGACATTTGGTAAAATATTTCATCAATCGCCGCATAAGTTAAACCTTTGTCAGGGTATAATTGATGAGTGTGTTCGCCTGACAAATGAATTAAATCCGGAGTGGTTTGATGCCAACCACAAATGCAACAGCCACCGAATGCAAATTTTGAAAAATCTTGTTGTGATATTAACAAGAAAGCGTGCAAGGTGGCTGCTGCACGCGAAGCACTCAGAGGTACCGGCATCAAAACATGGACCGCGAGCGAAAAAATTAAAATGTTCTCGCAGTAGTTCAAATGGTGAGTTTGTACATTGAATATGCGATAATTCGAAATATATTTATTTTTATTATATTTTTATAGGTCCAGGGCAGTTGTTTTTTTGCTGTGTATCCGAAGTTGGCACACATGGTTGGCGGCCGCAACATAAATGGTAAGTTTAGTTAATTAAGCATTTTTTTAAATAAATCTTTTATATTATTTTTTTTTATTATTTTATTTATTTAATAGGTTCTGTTCAATACCCTGGATGAGTATCCAAAGGCAATTTATAATGTTCGGCCGTCAAAAGTATAAAATACACATTAATTTAAATCAATAAGTATTATTAATTAAATTTTTATTTCTAGACCTCAACCAAATGTTAACACGGCCCCAGAAGGACGACCCCAGAAGGATGACCCCAGAAGGATGACCCCAGAAGGATGACCACAGATGGATGACCCCGCCGGCCTACCCCACATAGAAGGATGACCATTGAAGGATGATCCCAGCTGGATGGCCGTGCAAGCATGGCCAGCGCAAGGGCTGCTATGCAGCCCCGGTACGTTATAGTTCTATTATTTTTCTTCTTTTATTTTACTAATATTTCCTTTTGTTTTTTGTTTTTCGAGTGAAATCTTAACTTGAAGGATGACCCCCGCCGGCCGGCCTACCCCAGATGGATGAGCACAAAGATTGGCTATAGAAGGATGACCCAAGCAATATGACCTTGCGAGCATGGCCATCGCAAGGGCTGCTCTGCAGCCCCGTTACGTTTTTAATTCGTTAATTTTATTTATTTTACTAAAATTTCTTTTTTTTTTTCATTGCGAGTCACATTGCGCTGGTCAGGAACTTACAAGAAATCTTGCTGCTCACAATTTTTTACTGCTACCTTTGTTAATAAACCAAAAATGTAACGTAAAACTAAAAATAATTTAATTGATTTGATTGAAATGATTTGTATGAATTTATTTGTTAATATGTTTTAATTGATAGTGTAATTTATTGTATTTTCACACATACATATGTTGTTATTTGAAAAAAATCCAAACACAAGTTTTTCATTAAAAATCAAAATTAAATAACTTTTTTTATTGTTTTTATTTTTTTAACTTAAATAGAATTTAAAAATATCAATTTTATATACGTATGAATTTCAGCAGAGTCATGTTTATATTCTCACACAGTGACAAAAATACATGAGACAAATCATGTGCAAAACATTAAGGTACACATACAAACATGCATATGCATACTCATTGATCGACACAACAAAATACACAAGAAAGAAGGCACAAGTCGAGAAATTGCGACTCGACGATACCCTGAACCCTTTACTCCCTTCTGCCTGTCACATACTTTTGCACAAATCAATATACCCTTTTTCCCTTGTTAGTGGGTTCAGTCTATACAAAGCAAATTTACTTCATTTGGAAGCAAAATAACCAGCAGCCGACCAATTTCACATGCTAAAATTGAGAAAATGTTCAATTTGTTTGCTAATTCTTTCTAAGACACTCTAAAGTTACAAAAGTAAGGGAAATGCTGCATTAAAATGTGTTCATGCTTCGAAATAGGTACTAGGCTTACAGCGTAAACAGACAGTGCCAAAAGTACATCAGACAAAGCATGTGCATTGCATACACAAAGCAAAATCAGATTGAAACATAGCGGTAGTCCGGGTAGATAAGCGAAATAGATACTAACAGTGAGGGGAAATAGGTACTAATAAGCCTCAAGAATGTTCAAACTTAACAGAAAAGAGAAACTCTGGTTTCATCTCTTCTATTAAATACTTTTTGAGCGAAAGGGCAGAGAGAGCGCTGTCACCTACGCATGCGCTTTTAGTATTGGTAGTTTCTAAAGCTTTTCAAATGGAGATTATGAAGGTGGTTGCGATCCGGCTTCAAAGCTCTGGAAGAAATCTGCTGAACAAGAGCACAGCAGCGGAATAACTGTAACCTGTGCTTTTTTTGTATCGCAGGCGACACAGTTGTCAAGAACGGTTGCTATAAAAATTTAATCATCAGCCTTCTCAACAACGAACGTTACACCACCCGAATCTGACTTCGCTAGGTGGAATGATTACCGGGAATCAGGCTCTAAGGTTTCGCATGAAAAGTACCTATTTCTTTTCCCTGCAAATCTTCCAATAAGTAAAAGCAATTACCTAATTTCTTTTTTATGCGAGACTTCAAAAACTGAGGTGCTAATTTCCTATTAAAATTCTGCGTAAATTTGCTAAGGGCAAAATTGCGCCTAAAAATTTCTTGTCCCTCTTTAAACGTAACTGGCTTTGAACGAAGATTGTATTGTTTCTCATTCCTTTCAAATGCTTGACGGATATTTGTTGTGATATCACGGCGCAAGATTGCAAGGTTATCGGCTCGAGATATGGGAACTATTTGTTCTTCTAACAGAGACAACTCTTTTAAAAGCTGATAGTCTGAATCGTTAGTTATCATATCTATACCAAACAGAGCTTTATATGGCGAACGCATGAAAATCCTGTAAGATTCTGGTCCCAATCTTTTTGATCATTTTTTAAATAAGATCGCACTACCGCTAATAAAGATCAGTTTACTTGCTCGCAGCATTACTCTGTGGTGAGTATAAGGTTGTATACACATGTCGTATTCCAAACTTGGTAAGGAATGCGTCAAAATCATTTGATTTGAACTGCGATCCATTGTCGCTAACACAAACTTCAGGAACTCCAACTGCATGAAAAATATTATGTATATATTCGCGGATAGGGTCCTAGTATGTCGATATATAATCGCTGGATGGGCCTACATGTCGGACTTAGAGTTCCCATCGGAGGGCGAAGAGTATAATTAGGTTCTTTCATTTGATAACATACTTCACACTGTCTTATATACTTTTGCACGTCACTTGCCAAGCCTGGCCAATAGAGATTTCGACGAATTCTTTCAATATATTTTGCATGCCGCCATGTGAAGAGACTAAACTATCATGCGCTTGTTTAAGCACCGCAAATTTTCTTTCTGTATATAAAGATAAGGATCTATTATTTTCACATCAGGAAATTTGTTTTGATTTGCTTTAAACTTTGTTTTAAATTTCTCATATTCTTCATCATTAAACGAATCAGACTTAAGGTCTATGACTGGTTCTAACTCCAGGTCTGCTATTTCTACCTCTTCTAGACGAGATAACGCATCAGGAACAACATGTTCATTTCCTTTGCGATGGGAAATCGTAAACTTAAATTGTTGGAATTTGAAAATCCAACGAGCCAATCTTCATGAGACATATTGTTGGCGCATAAGCCAAACAAGACTCGAATGGTCAGTTACAAATTATTGGAGCTCAAGATAGCATCTATACTTTTCTACTGAAAGGATTACTGCTAAGCATTCACGTTCAGTAACGCTGTAGTTTTTCTGAGAACGGCTTAGTTTTTTTGACATAAATGCGATGGGTTGCTCGTGCTCATTATCAGATAATTGAACTAACACACCTCCGATACCAACATCACTTGCATCACAATGCAAAAAGAATTTCTTTGAAAATCTGGATTTTTCAAAACAGGAGCAGTTGTTAAAATGGCCTTCAATTGATCCATTGCCACTTGGGCTTCAGGAGTCTAAATGAACTTTTTCTTGTTTTTTTTCAACAATTCTGTAATTGGACAAGCAAGCTCTGCAAAGTATTAAAATAAAACGCCGGTACCAATTACAAACTCCAAGAAAACCACGAATCTGTTTAATGTTCTTGGGCGCTAACCAGTTAACAATACAAGAATTTTTACTGGAATCAGTAGAAATTCCTCCGCAGCCAATAGTATAACCCAAATAATTGATACTCCTAACACAAAAGTTTCTTTTATCAATATTTAGTTTTACGTGTATAAACTGTGTAAACAGTAAAAGCTGTCAAAGGCTTTGACTCCTCGTCCAACTGAATTTGCCAATAGGCATCTTTTAAGTCGAGCTTCGAGATTAAATTTGCCTTGGGCAAACGAGCTAAAATTCCGTCGATGCTGGGTAATGGGTATGCATCTTTTTCCATAGCATCGTTAAGTTTTCGAGCATCCAGCCAGACCCTTATTTTATTGGGCTTGAGCACCAATCTCATGGGTGAACTCCAAGCGCTAATGGAAGGTTCTATAACATCCAAAGAGATCATTCTGTCAATCTCCGTAAACAAAGCCTTTTCGACCGCGGGACTGACAGGGTAATATCGTTGTTTTACTGGCTTTGCATCTCCTATGTCAATATGATGCTGAATTAAATTCGTACGACCTAAGCCAGGATCACAATTGGGAAACAGTTTTTTCACTACCTCAAGCTGTTGTTTTTGCAAGAAAGTTAAAGGATAGATATCCTCTGAGCTATCAATAGTCTGGGACAAATCTTTGGAATGAATTATTTTCGGCGCAAGCTCAAAAGTTCTCCAGAAATCTATGCCAAAAATCAATTTCTGTTGAAATGAGGTGATCACGTAGAATTGCATTGGCTTCTGAACGCCGTTGTAAGTCAGTGAAACCTATAAAACTCCACAAACTGTATGGGATCGACCATCAGCAGTTTATCATATGACCCACATGGTGTAAACTCTGGGCATTCACTAAAGTTTTTGGTCGCTAAACTAGCTCCTATGCAACTGACATTTGCTCCAGTATCCAATAATCCAAGTTCTTTAAACTCTAAAAAAGAGACTTCTGCAAAACTTTTTAAATCATTCTTATTATTTGCTAAAGCGAAGACAATCAATCTAAGGTTGTTTCTTATGTTATCAAAGTATGTTTTAATTCTTACAGCGTTTCTACTTTTGCTCACCATTTCATTGGGCCTCACTTCAGTAAAAATCTTATTCCTAATTTTTTTTATAATTCTCTAACCGATTATTATACGGCTTTTTGTAAGTTTACTGAGACGAATCTTGCCTACTTGGTAATATTTGCGTTGGCTGAGCAATCTTGATTTTATTTTCATCTATATAAACTTTTATTTCTTCGGGGGCATCCTGATGGTGTTGGACGCACCCTGTATTCGGTTTTCCGCTTTGCGACGGATGCATTTTTGACATTGGGGCTTATATATATTTGGTTCCCCACAGCCATAACAAAATATGCACACGTGTTCTCCAACATCAGAATTCCAACGCACGAGCTTGATGTGTGAAACGCGAACTGCTGCGATTTCTAGGTCACTTTCAAAGTCTTCCTGATTACTATTCTGAGGATCAGTAATTTCCATTGCGTGTAACGTGGATATGGGGCTACTTTTGTATTTTCTAAACCTGAACCTATTTCACGAGCCAGATTTTCTTTCATCTGAACCTGTTTTCTCAACTCACTAATTGTTCTTATTGGCTGATACAATAACTGTTGACGAGTTTCGGGTAAGAGATTATTTTTAAGAATTTCGTCTTCGTCTATTCGGACAGATGCTGCCACAGCATCAAAAAACATCGCAAACATCTCCTGACTTTTGCTTTGTAGTCTTTATATTGCTGTCTTAGCAACATACAAAAATCAAACCAGATAATACGAGATACTCCTTTGTGGTACCTCGAAAACCAATCTAGTGCTTTGCCTGCAAATAATATATGCAAGTGCTTGCACAAGCCGTGAAAATCACTTTCTAAAGTTTCGTCCGTTAGTGATTTAACTCGATAAATAAAATCTTCTACAAGCCTTGATTAGTTCCCTCAAAAGTGAAATTCCACTTCTGCATAACATTGGCAATTTGATTGCTAGGTACTGACGAAGAACCAGGTGGTGATGGTGGCTCACTATGATGTAACCGACTATTTCTGATAGATGATTGACTTTGTTGGTTTAAAATGAGATTTGATACCAAACGAGAAACTGTCTGCGTCTGTTCTCCATTTAGAGCTCGAGCCAAGCTGCGCGTGACGGTATGTCGACTTTGGGACTGCGGCTTGCCTGCAGCTTTTGTTTGTCTCGTGAGCGTACAATCAGCGTACACTTGTTATACCCTGATCCCATTAAAAATGGGAAAAAAGGGTATAATGAATTTGTGCAAAAGTATGTAACAGGCAGAAGGCAGCATCTCCGACCCCATAAAGTATATATATTCTTGATCAGCATCAACAGTCGAGTCGATATAGCCATGTCCGTCTGTCCGTCCGTCTGTCCGTCTGTATGAGCCAACCGATCTCAGAGACTATAAGAGCTAGAGACTCCAGATTTGGAACTTAAGCTCGCCTAATCCCTAGGCAGTACAAGTTTGTTTTCGATTTTCGATAACTCTTCCCGTTTCCGGAATACACAGAGGATCGATAACAAAAACAAAAACCTTGAATTTTGAAAACTTTGAGATGCAATTTGAATTATAAAACAAAATAATGACAATCTGTGAAATTTTTATCGAAATCGGATAATAAACACCGGAGATATGGGACATTGAAGTTTTGTATGCACTATGCTGTATGCGCGTACACACACACACACATACTTGCAAGCACTGACTGTACGCGGAAAGTATAGGGATCAGGGTATCGTCTAGTCGGGATATCTCGACTAGAGCCTTCTTACTTGTTTTAACTGTTCTGTTTCAATTATCTGAAAACAGCTGAGAAAATCTTTATGACTCGTCAGCCGACTATCTAGGCATTGCCCATAGTACACATGATTGCATGGTTCTGTATCTGTTAATACTTGAGAACAACCCAAACAGTTTTGTACAGCATCCGTACTTGGCTGTCGAGCTTGTACAGGTGAATGTCTTGGTAACATTTCTTCTCACGTAATTTTTATACCCTGATCCCATTAAAAATGGGAAAAAAGGGTATAATGGTTTTGTGCAAAAGTATGTAACAGGCAGAACGAAGCATCTCCGACCCCATAAAGTATATATATTCTTGATCAGCATCAACAGCCGAGTCGATATAGCCATGTCCGTCTGTCCGTCTGTATGTATGAACGCGTCGATCTCAGAGACTATAAGAGCTAGAGACTCCAGATTTGGAACTTAAGCTCGCCTAATCCCTAGGCAGTACAAGTTTCTTTCCGATTTTCGATAACACTTCCCGTTTCCGATATACACATGGGATCGATAACAACAAAATCTTGAATTTGGAAAACTTTGAAATGCAATTTGAATTATAAAACAAAATAATGACAATCTGTGAATTTTTAATTGAAATTGGATAATAAACACCGGAGATATGGGACATTGAAGTTTTGTATGCAGTATGCAGTATGCAGTATGCAGTATGCGCGTACACACACACACACACATACTTGCAAGCACTGACTGTACGCGTGAAGTATAGGGATCAGGGTATTGTCTAGTCGGGATATCTCGACTAGAGCCTTCTTACTTGTTTTGTTACTAATTAGTCACTTTTTCAAACCCGACCTAGTTTAACTAACATATTATGTTTAAATACAATAAATAATTTACTAACAAAAACAAAACAAAAAACTCAACACACAAACATAAAGCAACGATGGACTTTCTCGCTGGAAGGCCTTTCATCGTCGGAGCCGCGTTATCACGTACACATTGCCACTTAAAGGTTTACACAACGTGAAAATTTTTGATATTTTCACTTTAGAGCTATATGGTCATCCCGGTTGTTGTTTTTTTTTTTCTATTATTTTTTGTAAGTAATTCAGTCAATTATATCTTAAACCTATTTAACAGAACTTAAAAAACATTAACATTAACAAAGAACAATTAAAAATACTAACAAACGCTCTAAATTCAACTGCCACGAAAAGGTTTACACACCAACGTTTTGGTGCATTTTCGTTGTAAAATTCGTAGGAAATTCGTATGTACAGTTACTTTTAATTAAATTACAAATGCGCAGATCCATAAGAGTCCAAATTTTTTGCGCAGATCGCTTGCCAATGAAATTAAGAATGATTGTGGAATCACCATATCTCGCGAATGTGGCCTATATCCATTTTAAGTACCTACCCTTAATCTCGAGCTGTACAGTCCGTGTAATATTATTGGTTTTCAAGAGCTGGCGCCGTTTTTTTTTGGGTAGGTACTTAAAAATTTTGTAGGCCACATTCGCGAGAAATTGTGATTCCACAATCATTCTTCATCTCATTCTCAAGTGATCTGGCCAAAAAAACTTGAACTTTTATAGATCTGCGCATTTTAAATTTAATTAAAAGTAACTGTACATATGAATTCCACATCGAAAATGCACCAAAAACGTAGGTGTGTAAACCTTTTCGTGGCAGTTGATTTTAGTGCCTTTGTTAGTATTTTAAATTGTTCTTCGTTAATGTTAATGTTTTTTAAATTATGTTTAATAGGTTTAAGATATAATTGACTGAATAACTTATAAAAAATAATAAAAAAAATAACAAACAACAACCAAGATGACCATATAAATCTAAAGTGAAAATAAAGTGAAAAATTTTCACTTTGTGTAAACCTTTAAGTGGCAATGTGTAAGTGAAAAGAGCTATGCAATAGCAAGCAATTTTTTGTTGTTTCTCTAATTCAAGATTAATGTCAGTATAGAGCTAACACTAACATATATGCCGTAGGGTGGACCCAATTAAATCAGGGTGAGCAAATTTTTTTTGTTTAAAAAAAATAAATAAAAAAATACATATGCAAACGAATGAAAACAAAAAAATAAATAAATACATAATATTAGATAAAAAAAATTTATTTTTGTAAATTAAGTTCAAAAAAAAATTAATGATATAAAAAAAACCCATTTAATTTACATGGGATTCTTGTTCTTCTTGGTTTTTTTTTTTTGCAACGCACTCCCTCCTAAAAGTTCAAATGAAATAAATGAAATCAATACAACGTAGTCGTAAAATTATTATTAGTTAGCATACACTGAAAAAAAATTCTTATATAAATTATATTAACCCTCGTACAGAAAATCTTTTTTCTTCATTTTTTTCTTCATTTTTTCGGTTTTTTTTTACACATAAATTAATACATATATATATATATATATATATATATATATATATATATATATATATATATATATATATATATGTATTAATTTATGTATATAATGTATAAATTATGTATATATATATATATATATATATATATATATTATGCATATATTATATGTATTAATCATTTCAAAAAAAATAAATTTGTTTGTATTATAAAATTTTGTTGTGTCAACGGCAAACGTCTGCAGCTTGCCTGCTGCATGTGGCCTACATCCGGCTTTGTGTGTATGCATGTGTGTGCGACTAACGGGAATAGGCAAACGCAAAAAGGCAAAAACAACACTTTAGCTCGTATATTAAAGTATCATAATTGGTTTCAGTATCTGACCGTGGTGCAGTTGTCTTTACTTTTGCTTCAGCAACGGTCGAGCCGTGATCAAACCCTCGTACAGAAAAATCATCTTTTTTATTTTTTTTTTTTCATTTTTTCAGTTTTTTTATACAGATAAATTAATATATATATATTTTATACATACATGTATTAATCATTTCAAAGAAATGAATTTGAATGTATTATAAAATTATTTTGTACGCGGATTATGCTGCACATACACATGCCTGCATGCGCAAGCTGGCTGTTGGTGTGGTTTTTGATCAATACAAATATAGAAATTGGTATAACTTCTAAGTTCTTAACCGATTTTGATGAAATTTTCACAGGTGATCAATTTTATGTCAATTTATTAAGTGCATGTGTTGGATATTAATAATTCAATATTTTATTGTTATCGATCCCATGTGTATATCGGAAACGGGAAGAGTTATCGAAAATCGGAAAGAAACTTGTACTGCCTAGGGATTAGGCGAGCTTAAGTTCCAAATCTGGAGTCTCTAGCTCTTATAGACTCTGAGATCGACGCGTTCATACATACGGACAGACGGACAGACGGACAGACGGACATGGCTATATCGACTCGACTGTTGATGCTGATTAAGAATATATATACTTTATGGGGTCGGAGATGCTTCCTTCTGCCTGTTACATACTTTTGCACAAAATCATACCCTTTTTACCCATTTTTAATGGGTTCAGGGTATAAAAAGCCCCAACACTTTTTAAAGCGAACGCTTGCGGCTCTTAGGCTTAACGCTTACAATAGTCATTTTCTTCAACTGCAGCGAGCCGACAAAAAACTACAAAAACTTTCAAAACTAATGCGTGATGCAGTAAGTAAGATTAGTAGGGGCTATGTAACAATTAAGCAAAAGTTACAACATATAGCTCACAAATTTATTTCAAGTACGAAAATATCCGCCCAAGAAGCCGTTTACTGCTGTTTGGGTATGCGTCTATCCGAAAGCAGTAACGCTGAAGTATATATTAATACTTTATTGCCAGAGCAAAGGGTAAGTTCCTTTATTCCAGGGCCCAGTTACCAAATTTACCCGTTGACTGAACAGATATATTAGAATTAGGACTTATAGATCACTATGTTTAGCACCCCGTCTAAGAAAATGTTGCTTAGCTGATTTTGCTGCTTTTTTAGTTTTAGCAAAAAGCAAATTGGTGCTCGCCAATATATTGGGGAAAAAAAATGATAACGAAACACTAGTTTTCACTCTTCGCGATCGTAGTGGTTTTATTGGAAAAAAGCTAAGTCCGTGTATATTACGTTACAGAAGATTCAATATAAAAACTGATAGGACCAATTATTTTCGGGAGCTAGTTATGCTATATGCGCCGTGGAGGGATGAAGAGAGCTATTTACTCGGGATTGCGAATTGTTATGTAGCAAAAATCGCGATGTGGTTGGGAAAAATCCTAGAAAATACAATAGCTTAGACGATGGCGAACTTCAGGACGCAATTAGTAGTGATGTGCGGGATGAAGATGAAGATATTGTAGATAACCAAGATATAGAAGATAAGAATTTAAGAGTATTAGGATTGCCAGAAGTAAATCCTCAATTAAATGTGTTAAGTGTTGATAGTAATAATATAGATAAAAATGTAGGAGATGACTGATTGATTAAACTACCAGCTTTATTTTCAGCTGAGAGCTTAGCAGATATTGTTAGGTCCGTTAATTTAAAGCAAAAGCAATATTTTACACACCTTTTGCACAATGCCAATTTAAAATCTGTGTACTATGAACTATTCGTTGGAGGTGGTGCTGGCGTCGGAAAGAGCTATGCTAGCAATTTATCAGTCCTTGTCTGTTTTGTACAATAACAAGCTAGGAACAGATCCAACTTCTGTTAAAGTACTCTTAAGCGAAAAGCAGCTTTAAAAACCAGTGGCTCAACACTGTATTCCATATTTTCACTCCCAGTTAACCAATCTGGATAAGTTTTGAGGGCCTTAATCTATGACTTAGTTTATTCTTTGCATTCTAGGTTGATTGACCTAAAACTCATTTTTATATAGATAAATTATCTATAGTTGGTTGGTTCTTAAATGTTTGCCAAATTGGACTTCCGTCTTAAACAAATTTTTAAAAACTCTTCTCCATTTGATGGTATTTTTTTCATAGCTTTCGTTGTTTACGACAGTTTACACTAGAAGGTGGTCGTTCGATCCAAAAACGATATAATCTAAAGACGCGAAAATAGTCAACGCAGGTGAGGAAAAATTTCTTATCCGTAGAGGAGATATCGTGTAAAATTTGCCCTGTGTTTGAAGGGATTGGTGTCAAACCAAGCTCCTGCTTTTTCGGGTGTCTGTCATACTTAGCTCTAGCGCATGTCCTACAATTCTGAACAATCTCGCTAGCTAATTTTGACATTTCAGGAAAGTAGTATTCCGAAAGAACCTGTTTCACATTCTCCTGGGCTGATCTATGAGCTCTATTGTGCTCAGCCGTAAGGATTTCCCTCCTTTCATCCATTCTGAAAATATCCACTACTAGATTCTTGCAGTGCCAGAATTTTGTGGATGGAAACCTTCTAACAACTTCATCTTGTATCATTGCTAGAGTGTGCAAATCGCAATGGAAGGCGTTTACGCCCTTTGGTATAATTACATCTCTAAGCTCGTATAGAAACGATTCTTTAGAGGTGAAGTTAAACGAGTAGCGTCTTTTGTTCCCAAATAAAATTAAGGTGTGTTTCGATGGGGAACGCGCTTCTTCAATGATTATTTGGTTCTGAAAACAGTTTAAAGGCTTATCTGTTGTGTCTATGGTGTAGGTGAGCGAAAGCTCACTGTAAACCGTTGCCGCACACGACTCAGCTTCTTGTTCTTCTAAAACATTAAGCTGTTGTCTGGACAAGGCATCTGCAACCAGATTTTCTTTGCCTGGTTTATAGAAGATTCGCGCGTTAGATTCATCTATGCGTGCCTTCCACCTTTTAATCTTAGCGTTAGGATTGGATTCCGATACGGCAAAGGCTAAAGGTTGGTGGTCGGTAAAGATATTTATATCTTTAACCCCATACAAATAGTGCCGCAATTTGCCGAGGGCCCATACAATGGCCAATAATTCGCGCTCGTTAGTCGCGTAGTTAACCTCGCAGTCCTTCAATGCCCTTGAGATCATTGTTATCGGACGACCCTCTTGGGCCAATACTGCACCTATACCGTAGGCTGAAGCATCTGTCGTTAGATCAAATAACTTCTTATAATCTGGGTATCTGAGCATTACGTTACACAATTTGTGAAAGGCATGCTTTTATGCTCGTGAAAATTGAATCGGAATTTTCCGTGACTTGTACCTACTGACGGTACCATTTTCTCCTTTTAATATTTCCGAGATGGGTTTTGCTATTGCAGCGAAATCTCTGATGAAATAATTCGCGAGACCCAAAAATGACCTCACCTCGAATATTGTTATGGGCTCTGGGAAATCTCTTATGGCCTTCACCTTTTCTGGGTCGGTGGTTGCACCCACACTGGTGACTATAAACCCGAGGAAGTTCACTCTTTTTTTAAAATATTTTGACTTTTCCGCAGATACCATTATGTTTGCCTCGAACAAACTTTTAAGGACCCAGTCTACGTGTCTGACGTGGGATTCCTCATGTTGCGCAAAGATAATCACATCATCGACGTAAACGTAACAAAATTTGCTTATTTTTTCCCGCAGAATGTCGTCGATGGTCCTCTGAAAAATGCTAGCCGCATTTCTTAGACCGAATGGGAGTCTATGAAATTCATATTTCCAGTAAAAAGCAGATATTTGGCATGGGGTATTTGTCGGGTATCGTTCGTTCATTGAGCTTGCGAAAGTCAATAACTAAACGCATATTTCGATTACCCGCTTTGTCAGTGCATTTCTTATCTACCATCCATATGGGGTTTTTGTAAGGGGAGACCGACTTTTGGATTATGCCATTCTGAAGCAGATCTTTAATTTCTTTGTTAACGAAATCAGCTGCCCCCATAGGATATGCATAGAGTCTGGTATAAATGGGCTCTTCACTTGTTTTCCTGATGGTTGCTACCATCGAGGTGTTGTAAGGTAAGGCTTCATTGGGGTCTGCAAATATCTTTTTACTGCCCTGTAGGGGGGTGCATCCGAACAATCCACACTTGTGAAATTGACATTAGTAGTGAAATTGACATGAATGGAAATTTGTTCAACTTCTGTGCCCTATTTAAGTTGACCAGAAGCTAAGCATAATGACGCCCCTGCCTGTCTTAATAAGTCAAGACCTATAATTCCATCAAACTTCGATAGGTTCGAAAGGAGGAAAAAGGTTGCTTTAACCTTGAATAAGGACACTAAATATTTATTATTATTGGACGTAGATGTACTAACGGACAGTACATTCAAGTGGCCCAACGATACGAAGCACCGGCTTGTTAACGCGCGGACCCACGCACAAAGCGACCCACCACCCGCCCATCCGACCTAGGGGCGCACCGCGTAGCGTGCGGTTACGATGATCGCGAACATGTAGACAAATGACATAACACAATTTTTTTTAGTAGCATGCAGAAGTGGTACTAGTTATTAGGTGGGAAAGATCATTATATAATGAACATAAGATCCGAAAAAGGTTATGACTAGCATAGTTAGAATAACAAGCATGCAGGGCTATGGGTAAATATTTCTACTAGTTCTAATGGGTACTGCAAAGTTAATTTGGTTAATAAGTACGGGGGAATCTATTTCACCATGTATTAATTTGTGAACAAAGGTTATTGCTAGCATAGTTCTACGATTAGTAAGAGAGGGAGAGATTTATTAATAAAAGTCTACAGTGGTAATGAGGTAAGTTAGTACTATTATCCCAGTTAAGACCCCGAAGGGCAAAGAGCAAAAATTGTTTTTGTACCGATTCTATTCTATCCTGATGAATCCTGTATTTGGGATACCATATACAAGATCCATATTCGAGAATCGTTCGAACAAGAGACATATACAGAGTTTTTGTTATGTAGGGGTCGTCGAATTCCTTCGACCAGCGCTTAATGAACCCCAAGGCACTTGATGCTCGATTTGTGATTGTCGCAATATACTTGTCAAACTTAAGCTTTGGGTCCATTAGGATACCCAGATCCTCAACCAATTCAATCCGATCAAGTGGTGGGTTATCCAGAATATAGATATTAAAAAAAGGCATTCGCCTATAAAAAGACATAACTTTACATTTACTGAAATTGAGATGCAGCAAATTTACTCTGCACCATGTTTGAAAATTGTCTAAGTCACTTTGCAGTCTATGACCAGACAGAAGATTTGCAGCTGGCATGCATAATTTCACATCATCAGCATACATCAGCACCCGTGAGTGGTTTATTACGGACGGAAGGTCGTTTATAAAAAGTGTAAATAATAAAGGTCCAAGGTGACTCCCTTGTGGAACACCAGAAGTGACCTGGACCGCTTTAGAAACTGAGCCATTAAAATAGACTCTCTGAGTTCTAAAAGTTAAGTAATCTTGAATCCAAAGAGTACGATTATTGGGAAAGCCCAAAAGTTTAAGTTTATGTATTAAAAGGAGGTAATTAACAGAGTCGAAAGCCTTACTGAAATCGGTGTAAATAACATCAGTTTGCAATTTGTCTACAAAGCCCTTAATAACAAATGATGTGAATTCTAGAAAGTTAGTAGTGGTAGATCTTTGTTTCATGAACCCGTGCTGGTACGGTGAAATCATAGATTTACAAAGATGTTGAAGATGAGAGGTTATTAGTTTCTCAAAAATCTTAGGAATAGCAGACAACTTGGAGATACCCTTATAATTTTGAGCATTATATTTGTTTCCTTTTTTGTGCAAAGGAATTATATACGACTCTTTCCAAATTTTTGGAATAGTGCATAGCTCCACGGACAAACTAAACAATTTAAGCAAAGGTTTCAAAAGATCCTGAGCACAGTACCTAAGCACACAGCTTGGTATTCCATCAGGTCCTGGAGAAAATGTGGGCTTAATAACCTGAAGATCACAAAGAAGTGAACTCTCAGTGATTTCCGGTATGAAAATGCAATTTGAGGCATTTAGCCGATAGGGGTAAGGCATGACGACTGGTTGAAAACAAGGACTATAAGTCGTTTGACAAAATTCAGCAAATAGATCGGCAATGGCCTGATCTGAGTTTGCTTTAATTTCTTCAAAGAATATGTTTGTTGGTATAGTCGATGACTTGCGTTTCGCATTAACGAAATCAAAAAACCGTTTAGGATCCTGCTGAAACTGTAATCTACACCTAGTCAGGTAATTCCTGTAACATTGGCTATTGAGGACTGAAAAATTGGAACGAGCAATCAAGTATGCAGAACAAGCTTACAGAGAGCATGATTTTCTGAAACTCTTGTAGAGTTTCGATTTAGGATTTTTTAGAATTGTCAACTCTCTGGTAAACCACACAGGTTTATTTGACCTGTTTGGCGTTCCATAAGGGACACACACATCAAAAAAAGAATTTAAAGTATTATAAACAATACTGATTGCCACGTCCAAATTGTCAGGCCCATAGAGGGTAGACCAGTCAGTCAGGGGCAACAGCCGAGTAAGTTTTGCAAAATCGGTTTTCCGAAATTGACGTACACGGCTTAAACGATTTCTACTAGGGCCTAGCACCCGGTAGGGAAAAGTGATCGACACCTCCAACGTGGGTGGTATAAATCTACTGGATAAGATATGGGCTGTGATCGGGTAAAGGCTGAGGAGGATGGATCCAAAACAAAAACTAAATCAAGCATTTTATTTGGGATATCATTTATTTGATTCAATGAAATCCCAAGTAAGTTATTCAAGAATTCATTCTGTGCCGAGGGGGTCAGGGCACCAGAGTCGGGACACGAAATCCAAGTAACTTCAGCAATATTGAAATCACCAAGAACTACAAGGAGATCGCGATCCGACAGCATGCAAGAAACGGACATAATAGCGGACAAATGGGCATTGTAAACAGAGCTATCGGAGGAAGGGGGTATATAGGAGCAAGTAACAAAAATACCAACACCATTAAAATACAACTTAACGGCAACAACTTCTATATCCATAGAACCACCTACAATTACTGTCTCCTCCGCCACGTCGAAGCGTACGGTCTTTTCTATGGACACAGAATCTGCTGGATAGAACTTCAGTACTAAGAATGTCATGCCTTAACCAAGTTTCAGTGAAGGCAATGACATGAAAAGCAAAAGAGTAACTGTTAAGATATAAACTACTGAGTTTGCTACAAATACCTCTCACATTCTGATAGCCAAGTACAAGGGATGTTGTTAGTTTTTTGAACTATCAGAATCGAGAGGAGTTATAGGCAAAGCTACTGGGGTGGGGGATACAATCGGAGGCCGATTTTTTTTCCTGGCAGTATATTCATTAACAATAATGTTCTCCGGCCAGAACTCTTTGCAACATATAGAGCTAAAGTCCTGACTCGAAACACTAATTTTAAAGGACGAGATATTCCTAGTATATTTAAAATTGAATTTTTCCACCGTGACGTTAGCTTTTGATTTGGCCCTAATGTAGACCTTGACATCATCTGATGTAAATCAGGGGGAAGCCTTGAAACAAATACTTGTTTTTTAGGTGGAACGGCAACAAATTTTTTAATTATATCTTCAACCGAAGATGTATTTTTGACTACTGGGATATTTGGCTCTTTGGATATGTTTGGTTTGTTAGGTTGAACTACGTCAACACTACTCACCACCAAAGAGGCCGAAGGACCAGGATCAGACGAAACGACATCCATGGGGACAATCTCGTTTACATCCGGTATCTCGCTAATTTTGGGGACTGGGGCAGAAGATTTGATTTTAATTTTATCTTTATTTGTATTTTTATTTTGGGTCTCAGTACTGTTTGGCAGACTTTCAGACATGACTGGTTCCGATGATGGCCCAACATTGGCTTTTTTGCGCTTTGGAGAATCACTTAAGAGATTTATCTCCTTAAAGTTTCTCTGCACAATTGAGAAATTTTCGCACAGTTTTTTTAACTGGCCGAAAACTCCCTCAAAGCCAAGCTGAGTCTCCATGAACTTTGCCATATCTTTTTTCCGCTCCAAACAAGACCAACATGGCCACTCTAAATTTGTGACGTCCAACAAATCGGAGATGCGGCCGTTAAGACCAGCACATTTTTCATGTGCAACATTTGGGCACATCCAGCAGCCAACAAAACTCATCTTCGTATTGGTGCGAACTTGGCAGCCCTGGTAACAGCAGACAGAAACCGTGCGGTGTGCGGAAGCCACCCTTAAAGCCCCCTCCTTTGGACTTGCGCCAGCCTCTTCCGGTATTTTTCTACGTTTAGAGAGTCGGCCCAAATCTCCGCTCCGTAGAGCAGTACCGACTGAACCGTGCTCATCAGAAGGCGGCGTCTACTAGGGGATGGGCCTCCAACGTAAGCCATAAGTCTGCTGAGCGCAGTCACTCCACCTGCCGCCTTGTCTGCCGTCTGTTTGATCTGTTGGAAAAAATTCAGCTTGGAGTCTATCATTATGCCCAGGTATCTGACCGCCGGTTTCGACGTCACCATGGCTTCTCCAACTCTCACCGTGATGATTGTTGGTATTCTTTTTTTGGTCAGGACTACCACATCTGTTGTTTCTAGCGCCAGTGATAGCCCATGTTCCGTCATCCAGCTGCTGACCGTCCTCATCACCTGGTTGAGCTTGAGCTGTGCCCTTGGTATGTCCCGTGCTGCCACTAGTGCAGCTACGTCATCCGCATACCCAACTAGGTACGTTTCTTCTGGCATTTCCAATCTTAGCAGACCATCATAAGTGGTGTTCCACAGATCCGGGCCTAGGATGGATCCCTGCGCCGCCCCTGCCGTGACGGCTATTCTGCGGGAGCCTTCTTTGGTTTCGTAGACAAGTCCACGATCCGAGAGGTAGGCATCGATTACACGGAGTAGGTAGGCCGGAACCTTGAATTTTTGCTCCAGAGCCTCCATCATGTCTGTCCATCTCGCCGAATTGAACGCATTCTTCACGTCGAGTGTCACCAAGAGTACCACTCTTTTCGAGTACTTGGTGTGGTTCTCGGCTTTTTCCACTGCTGCCATTACATCGAGGACGGCGTCTCTAGTGGAACGGCCGCCCCTGAACCTGTACTGCCTCGGTGAGAGTCCACCTGCGTTACAAACGGCTTCTGTTAGTCTGGCTCTGATCAGTTTCTCCATGACCTTTCCCGCTGTGTCCAGCATGCACAGTGGTCGGTAGGCCGAAGGAGACTCCAGATCGTCCTTTCCCTTGCTGATGAGCACTAACCTTGCCGTTTTCCAGCGTGAGAAGAAGACACCCTCTTCTAGGCATGCATTGTATATTTTTTTCCATATTATTGGACGTAGATGTATTAACAGACAGTACATTCAAGTGGCCCAACGATACCAAGCACCGGCTTGTTAACGCGCGGACCCACGCACAAAGCGACCCACCACCCGCCCATCCGACCCAGGGGCGCACCGCGTAGCGTGCGGTTACGATGATCGCGAACATGTAGACAAATGACATAACACAATTTTTTTAGTAAGCATTCAGGAGTGGTACTGGTTATTAGGTGGGAAAGATCATTATATAATGAACATAAGATCCGAAAAGGGTTATGACTAGCATAGTTAGAATTATAAGCATGCAGGGCTATGGGTAAAAAATTTCTACTAGTTCTAATGGGTACTGCAAAGTTAATTTGGTTAATAAGTACGGGGGAATCTATTTCGCCATGTATTAATTTGTGAACAAAGGTTATTGCTAGCATAGTTCTACGATTAGTAAGAGAGGGAAGATTTATTAATAAAAGTCTACTGTGGTAATGAGGTAAGTTAGTACTATTATCCCAGTTAAGACCCCAAAGGGCAAAGAGCAAAAATTGTTTTTGTACCGATTCTATTCTATCCTGATGAATCCTGTATTTAGGATACCATATACAATATCCATATTCGAGAATCGGTCGAACAAGAGACATATACAGAGTTTTTGTTATGTAGGGGTCATCGAAGTCCTTCGACCAGCGCTTAATGAACCCCAAGGCACTTGATGCTCGATTTGTGATTGTCGCAATATGCTTGTCAAACTTAAGCTTTGCAAAAGCAAAAGAATTTAAAGTATTATAAAAAATACTGATTGCCACGTCCAAATTGTCAGACCCATAGAGGGTAGACCAGTCAGTCAGGGCCAACAGCCGAGTAAGTTTTGCAAAATCGGTTTTCCGAAATTGACGTACACGGCTTAAACGATTTCTACTGGGGCCTAGCACCCGGTAGGGTAAAGTGATCGACACCTCCAACGTTGGGTGGTATAAATCTTCTGGATAAGATATGGGCTGTGATCGGGTAATGGCTGAGGAGGATGGATCCAAAACAAAAACCAGATCAAGCATTTTATTAAGAGAATTTGGGATATCATTTATTTGATTCAATGATATCCCAAGTAAGTTGTTCAAGAATTCATTCTGTGCCGAGGGGGTCAGGGCACCAGAGTCGGGACACGAAATCCAAGTAACTTCAGCAATATTGAAATCACCAAGAACTACAAGGAGATCGCGATCCGACAGCATGCAAGAAACGGACATAATAGCGGAAAAATGGGCATCGTAAACAGAGCTATCGGAGGAAGGGGGTATATAGGAGCAAGTAACAAAAATACCAACACCATTAAAATACAACTTAACAGCAACAAATTCTATATCCATAGAACCACCTACTATTACTGTCTCCGAAGAATAATCAACATCAACAGCAATAAGCACACCTCCGCCACGTCGAAGCGTATGGTCTTTTCTATGGACACAGAATCTGCTGGATAGAACTTCAGTACTAAGAATGTCATGCCTTAACCAAGTTTCAGTGAAGGCAATGACATGAAAAGCAAAAGAGTAACTGTTAAGATATAAACTACTGAGTTTGCTACAAATACCTCTCACATTCTGATAGCCAAGTACAAGGGATGTTGTTAGTTTTTTGAACTATCAGAATCGAGAGGAGTTATAGGCAAAGCTACTGGGGTGGGGGATACAATCGGAGGCCGATTTTTTTTCCTGGCAGTATATTCATTAACAATAATGTTCTCCGGCCAGAACTCTTTGCAACATATAGAGCTAAAGTCCTGACTCGAAACACTAATTTTAAAGGACGAGATATTCCTAGTATATTTAAAATTGAATTTTTCCACCGTGACGTTAGCTTTTGATTTGGCCCTAAAGTAGACCTTGACATCATCTGATGATAAATCAGGGGGAAGCCTTGAAACAAATACTTGTTTTTTAGGTGGAACGGCAACAAATTTTTTAATTATATCTTCAATCGAAGATGTATTTTTGACTAGTGGGATATTTGGCTCTTTGGATATGTTTGGTTAGTTAGATTGAACTACGTCAACACTACTCACCACCAAAGAGGCCGAAGGACCAGGATCAGACGAAACGACATCCATGGGGACAATCGCGCTTACATCCGGTATCTCGCTAATTTTGGGGACTGGGGCAGAAGATTTGTTTTTAATTTTATCTTTATTTTTATTTTGGGTCTCAGTACTGTTTGGCAGACTTTCAGACATGACCGGTTCCGATGACGGCCCAACATTGGCTTTTTTGCGCTTTGGAGAATCACTTAAGAGATTTATCTCCTTAAAGATTCTCTGCACAATTGAAAAATTTTCGCACAGTTTTTTAACTGGCCGAAAACTCCCTCAAAGCCAAGCTGAGTCTCCATGAACTTTGCCATATCTTTTTTCCGATCCAAACAAGACCAACATGGCCACTCTAAATTTGTGACGTTCATCAAATCGGAGATGCGGCCGTTAAGACCAGCACATTTTTCATGTGCTACATTTGGGCACATCCAGCAACCAACAAAACCCATCTTCGTATTGGTGCGAACTTGGCAGCCCTGGTAACAGCAGACAGACATATTTAATAAATTTTTGTTTATTTTGTTTATTTGAGAAAAAACAAAATAAAATAAAATAAATAAATAAAAATAACGATATGTAAATGAGAGAAAAAAAAAAAAAACGCTTGTAACTACTCACAAAAACGAAACACAAACAAAACGTACCGGCGCGAGCGCAGCAACCGAAAGCAACAACAACGGAATAATTTAAACCGGGACCAGCACCAACACAATAGAGCGCGTGAGAGCTAAAAACGGTATTATGCACAGAGAGCACTCTCAGAAGAACTAAAAGAGTGCAAGTATGAAAATACAACAAGTAAGAAGGCTCTAGTCGAGAAATCCCGACTAGACGATACCCTGATCCCTATACATTATGCACACAGTCAGTGCTTGCAATGTATGTGAGTGTGTACGCGCCTACTGCATACTGCATACATAATTTCAATGTCCCATATCTCCGATGTTTCTTAACCGATTTTAATAATATTTTCACAGATTATCATTATTTTGTCTTATGTCTTAAACGCTATCTCAAATTTTTCAAAATTCAAGATTTTGTTGTTATCGATTCCATGTATATATCGGAAACGGGAAGAGGTATCGAAAATCGAAAACAAAGCTTATGTTCCAAATCTAGAGTCTTTAGCTCTTATAGTCTCTGAGATCGACGCGTTCATACATACACACAGACGGACAGACAGACGGGCATGGCTATATCGACTCGGCTGTTGATGCTGATCAAGAATATATATACTTAATGGAGTCGGAGATGCTTCCTTCTGCCAGTTACATACATTTACAAAACCATTATACCCTTTTTCCCATTTTTAATGGGATCCGGGTATAAAAAAATTGGTGAGGATTAATTATTATTCATTATTAAACTTCACATTGACGTTAAAGAACTTAGAAAAAAAATTATACTTAGCTCAGTACACGTAACTATACAAGTACCAGAACAATGATAATATTTTTAATTTCGTGTGTTAATTCTTTTGATGTCCTTGAATGTTAACTTGCAATTAAATGGACTGCTATTGGGCTTGATGAAATTAGCCCGAAATTTATGAAAATAATTCTACCAATGCTGCTTGAAACAATCAGAAATATATTCAACACTGCAATGATAAAATGTGAATATAGTGAATACAGACCGATCTCTAGTCTTGAATAATAATAATAAGGGACAATGGGTTTATGCTCACCTGTCCCACAACGTGTTTTAACAGATATACCAGCACTCTCCATAAGCATTCAATGGGAGTCGGGGCTGGTGGCACTACGCTTAAGTAATTATTCTAGTCTAATATGTGTCGTCACTGGAGCGCCTACACAAAAACCCCAATTGTTAGCAGAAAAGATCTGTGCACGTTAATGCTTCAATAGAAATCCGACAGGCAAAAAATCTTCATTAAAGCGGATAGCCAAGCAGCTCGATACTCGGTCAAACTGTGCGAGAAGCTTGTATTCGAATACATTGCACTCCTTAATGAACTCGACACCAAAAACGCCCTTCATCTAGGGTGCCCTGTCATGAAGGACTTGATGAACTAGTTACCAGTATTTTCTCTTTACTGAAAACTCCAAAAGGAAACTAGTCACGAATAAGACACTGGATTAACAGTAATGATCAACGGCAAGCCAAAACTTTCCTTATCCCATCAAAGAAAATATCTAAAAGGCTTCTTTTAATTTACTAGAAATTGCAGATTCAGTAGAGAGGAACAAGAAACAGAGATTCATATCCTGTGTGGATATCCTACCCGCTGTAGGAAACGTCAACAAAGCCAAAGCTTACAAAGGTGTCTATCAACACCAACCAAAGTCATCACAAAATATCAACTTCAGGCGAGGTGCATTACGACTTTAATGATCAAAAAAATAAATTCTACCGCCGCTAAATTTTGCCTCCTCACGCTCTCTCTACTTTTTCCCTAAGCCAATCACCTGTCAAAAAACCACCTATCGAGTATTCCGGTTGCCAGCATGACCCTCAAACCCTCGTTCTGCGACCTCAACCATCGATGGGTAACATGCCACGCTGCCGTGACCAAACATGCGCAGTCCAAACAACGCGAAGTATGGCGACGTCTCGGCCGCAGAGTGCACTGCGCAAGGTAAAGCAATCGCAATTTCGGGCAGGTTATCGTCACATCATCTGATAAGTCACAAAGGACGATCGAATCGCATCCAACACCAACTGGCACTCCCGTTCCGACGCGTTCGTTTCCGTGATACTCCATTGCATAGCTTTGAGCTAAACCAATTTGGGAAAGCGAGAAGGGTATCTTCGGTGCTGGACCACGAAGATACTCTTCTCGCTAGCGTGCGTCCATTGGCGTAACGTGCTGGAACCCACAGCTTTCACCAGCACTCTACGCTGTCATTGATTCAACTGTGAACTCTTAAAAAGCATCCGTCCTCTTTCGTCAGACCCGGGAAACGCTCAGCCTCTTCTCTAACCAACTGTATCCGCGTTAGTTCTCGTCACTTTCAAACGTTCACTTTGAGTAATTAAAGCAACATGTTTTTAATTTAAATTAACAAGTGAACCGAAAGACGAACACGCAAACAACGTTTTAGCTGATAAATAAATATTATATTATATATATTTACATTCATATCAATCGAAATATATCAATCGTAAATTGGTCGGGTGTTGATTGTTTTTGCGGTTTACTATATGATTTAAGATTAAAATTAAATGTAACATTTTAGTGGTCTATAAAGTCGGTTCGGCTTTCGTAAATTTCAGAACCCTCACAATTTTGTATGTTTGTATTAGGTAAAATTTACCATCTGCCCGGAGGGTATTCCCAAATTTTCTTTTTTAAAAACCTTCTGCTGACAATTACCATCAACTAAAAAAAGTTAAAGTCAAATTGTTGACGCCTTTCTCAGTTTATATTTCACTCCAATTTTATATATAGAAAGAAAACACAGAGGGTGTTAATTTATAATATACATAAGATATTTTGGCCAGAACTTCAACATTCCGCAACGTCAGCGCGATTCACATGAACATATATGAGTATTCAGCGCTGCGGATGATGTGCAACAAATGTACTCATTATATTGCAGCGACAAACGCTCACTCAGCAGCCGCTGAAAAAAACAAAAAAGACAATGGACAGCGGATCGCTGGCGACGATCGGCGTCCCTATTTGATCGTTCAACCGGAGCATTCATATCTTTTCTTCGTAGACACGAAACATTTATAATAAAACAACCACAGGGAAGATTAAAACTCGTAACAAGACTCTATTCGAGAAATCCTGACTAGACGATACCCTGATCCCTATACATTATGCACACAGTCAGTGCTTGCAATATAATTAATTATTATTCATTATTACACTTCACTTTTTTTAAGCGCCTAGGGATTAGACGAGCTTATGTTCCAAATCTAGAGTCTCTAGCTCTTATAGGCTCTGAGATTGACGCGTTCATACATACACACAGACGGACAGACAGACGGGCATGGCTATATCGACTCGGCTGTTGATGCTGATCAAGAATATATATACTTAATGGAGTCGGAGATGCTTCCTTCTGCCAGTTACATTCATTTACAAAACCATTATACCCTTTTTCCCATTTTTAATGGGATCAGGGTATAAAAAAATAATGATAATATTTTTAATTTCGTGTGTTAATTCTTTTGATGTCCTTGAATGTTAACTTGCAATTAAATGGACTGCTATTGGGCTTGATGAAATTAGCCCGAAATTTATGAAAATAATTCTACCAATGCTGCTTGAAACAATCAGAAATATATTCAACACTGCAATGATAAAATGTGAATATAGTGAATACAGACCGATCTCTAGGCTTGAATAATAATAATAATAAGGGACAATGGGATTATGCGTACCTGTCCCACAACGTGTTTTAACAGATATACCAGCACTCTCCATAAGCATTCAATGGGAGTCGGGGCTGGTGGCACTACGCTTGAGTAATTATTCTAGTCTAATATGTGTCGTCACTGGAGCGCCTACACAAAAACCCCAATTGTTAGCAGAAAAGATCTGTGCACGTTAATGCTTCAATAGAAATCCGACAGGCAAAAAATCTTCATTAAAGCGGATAGCCAAGCAGCTCGATACTCGGTCAAACTGTGCGAGAAGCTTGTATTCGAATACATTGCACTCCTTAATGAACTCGACACCAAAAACGCCCTTCATCTAGGGTGCCCTGTCATGAAGGACTTGATGAACTAGTTACCAGTATTTTCTCTTTACTGAAAACTCCAAAAGGAAACTAGTCACGAATAAGACACTGGATTAACAGTAATGATCAACGGCAAGCCAAAACTTTCCTTATCCCATCAAAGAAAATATCTAAAAGGCTTCTTTTAATTTACTAGAAATTGCAGATTCAGTAGAGAGGAACAAGAAACAGAGATTCATATCCTGTGTGGATATCCTACCCGCTGTAGGAAACGTCAACAAAGCCAAAGCTTACAAAGGTGTCTATCAACACCAACCAAAGTCATCACAAAATATCAACTTCAGGCGAGGTGCATTACGACTTTAATGATCAAAAAAATAAGTTCTACCGCCGCTAAATTTTGCCTCCTCACGCTCTCTCTACTTTTTCCCTAAGCCAATCACCTGTCAAAAAACCGCCTATCGAGTATTCCGGTTGGCAGCATGGCCCTCAAACCCTCGTTCTGCGACCTCAACCATCGATGGGTAACATGCCACGCTGCCGTGACCAAACATGCGCAGTCCAAACAACGCGAAGTATGGCGACGTCTCGGCCGCAGAGTGCACTGCGCAAGGTAAAGCAATCGCAATTTCGGGCAGGTTATCGTCACATCATCTGATAAGTCACAAAGGACGATCGAATCGCATCCAACACCAACTGGCACTCCCGTTCCGACGCGTTCGTTTCCGTGATACTCCATTGCATAGCTTTGAGCTAAACCAATTTGGGAAAGCGAGAAGGGTATCTTCGGTGCTGGACCACGAAGATACTCTTCTCGCTAGCGTGCGTCCATTGGCGTAACGTGCTGGGACCCACAGCTTTCACCAGCACTCTACGCTGTCATTGATTCAACTGTGAACTCTTAAAAAGCATCCGTCCTCTTTCGTCAGACCCGGGAAACGCTCAGCCTCTTCTCTAACCAACTGTATCCGCGTTAGTTCTCGTCACTTTCAAACGTTCACTTTGAGTAATTAAAGCAACATGTTTTTAATTTAAATTAACAAGTGAACCGAAAGACGAACACGCAAACAACGTTTTAGCTGATAAATAAATATTATATTATATATATTTACATTCATATCAATCGAAACATATCAATCGTAAATTGGTCGGGTGTTGATGTTTTTTGCGGTTTACTATATGATTTAAGATTAAAATTAAATGTAACATTTTAGTGGTCTATAAAGTCGGTTCGGCTTTCGTAAATTTCAGAACCCTCACAATTTTGTATGTTTGTATTAGGTAAAATTTACCATCTGCCCGGAGGGTATTCCCAAATTTTCTTTTTTAAAAACCTTCTGCTGACAATTACCATCAACTAAAAAAAGTTACAGTCAAATTGTTGACGCCTTTCTCAGTTTATATTTCACTCCAATTTTATATATAGAAAGAAAACACAGAGGGTGTTAATTTATAATATACATAAGATATTTTGGCCAGAACTTCAACATTCCGCAACGTCAGCGCGATTCACATGAACATATATGAGTATTCAGCGCTGCGGATGATGTGCAACAAATGTACTCATTATATTGCAGCGACAAACGCTCACTCAGCAGCCGCTGAAAAAAACAAAAAAGACAATGGACAGCGGATCGCTGGCGACGATCGGCGTCCCTATTTGATCGTTCAACCGGAGCATTCATATCTTTTCTTCGTAGACACGAAACATTTATAATAAAACAACCACAGGGAAGATTAAAACACGTAACAAGACTCTAGTCGAGAAATCCTGACTAGACGATACCCTGATCCCTATACATTATGCACACAGTCAGTGCTTGCAATATAATTAATTATTATTCATTATTAAACTTCACATTGACGTTAAAGAACTTAGAAAAAAAAATAATACTTAGCTCAGTAAACGTAAGTATACAAGTACCTGAACAATGATAATAATTTTAATTTCGTGTGTTAGTTCTTTTTATGTGTGTACGCGCATACTGCATACACAACTTCAATGCCCCATATCTCCGATGTTTCTTAACCGATTTTAATACAATTTTCAAAGATTGTCATTATTTTGTCTTATGACTTAAACGCTATCTTAAAGTTTTCCAAATTCAAGATTTTGTTGTTATCGATTCCATGTGTATATCGGAAACGGAAAGAGTTATCGAAAATCAGAAACAAACTTTTAGCGCCTAGGGATTAGGCGAGCTTATGTTCCAAATCTAGAGTCTCTAGCTCTTATAGGCTCTGAGATTGACGCGTTCATACATACACACAGACGGACAGACAGACGGGCATGGCTATATCGACTCGGCTGTTGATGCTGATCAAGAATATATATACTTAATGGAGTCGGAGATGCTTCCTTCTGCCAGTTACATACATTTACAAAACCATTATACCCTTTTTCCCATTTTTAATGGGATCAGGGTATAAAAAAAATGGTGAGGATTAATTATTATTCATTATTAAACTTCACATTGACGTTAAAGAACTTAGAAAAAAAAATAATACTTAGCTCAGTAAACGTAAGTATACAAGTACCTGAACAATGATAGTAATTTTAATTTCGTGTGTTAGTTCTTTTTATGTGTGTACGCGCATACTGCATACACAACTTCAATGCCCCATATCTCCGATGTTTCTTAACCGATTTTAATACAATTTTCAAAGATTGTCATTATTTTGTCTTATGACTTAAACGCTATCTTAAAGTTTTCCAAATTCAAGATTTTGTTGTTATCGATTCCATGTGTATATCGGAAACGGAAAGAGTTATCGAAAATCAAAAACAAACTTTTAGCGCCTAGTGATTAGGCGAGCTTATGTTCCAAATCTAGAGTCTCTAGCTCTTATAGGCTCTGAGATTGACGCGTTCATACATACACACAGACGGACAGACAGACGGGCATG
Source organism: Scaptomyza tumidula (assembly GCA_035044465.1). NCBI lineage: Eukaryota > Metazoa > Arthropoda > Insecta > Diptera > Drosophilidae > Scaptomyza > Scaptomyza tumidula. The sequence goes on along the minus strand of JAWNNW010000654.1, from coordinate 20,927 downwards.
GCTATATCGACTCGGCTGTTGATGCTGATCAAGAATATATATACTTAATGGAGTCGGAGATGCTTCCTTCTGCCAGTTACATACATTTACAAAACCATTATACCCTTTTTCCCATTTTTAATGGGATCAGGGTATAAAAAATTGGTGAGGATTAATTATTATTCATTATTAAACTTCACATTGACGTTAAAGAACTTAGAAAAAAAATTATACTTAGCTCAGTACACGTAACTATACAAGTACCAGAACAATGATAATATTTTTAATTTCGTGTGTTTATTCTTTTGATGTCCTTGAATGTTAACTTGCAATTAAATGGACTGCTATTGGGCTTGATGAAATTAGCCCGAAATTTATGAAAATAATTCTACCAATGCTGCTTGAAACAATCAGAAATATATTCAACACTGCAATGATAAAATGTGAATATAGTGAATACAGACCGATCTCTAGGCTTGAATAATAATAATAATAAGGGACAATGGGATTATGCGTACCTGTCCCACAACGTGTTTTAACAGATATACCAGCACTCTCCATAAGCATTCAATGGGAGTCGGGGCTGGTGGCACTACGCTTGAGTAATTATTCTAGTCTAATATGTGTCGTCACTGGAGCGCCTACACAAAAACCCCAATTGTTAGCAGAAAAGATCTGTGCACGTTAATGCTTCAATAGAAATCCGACAGGCAAAAAATCTTCATTAAAGCGGATAGCCAAGCAGCTCGATACTCGGTCAAACTGTGCGAGAAGCTTGTATTCGAATACATTGCACTCCTTAATGAACTCGACACCAAAAACGCCCTTCATCTAGGGTGCCCTGTCATGAAGGACTTGATGAACTAGTTACCAGTATTTTCTCTTTACTGAAAACTCCAAAAGGAAACTAGTCACGAATAAGACACTGGATTAACAGTAATGATCAACGGCAAGCCAAAACTTTCCTTATCCCATCAAAGAAAATATCTAAAAGGCTTCTTTTAATTTACTAGAAATTGCAGATTCAGTAGAGAGGAACAAGAAACAGAGATTCATATCCTGTGTGGATATCCTACCCGCTGTAGGAAACGTCAACAAAGCCAAAGCTTACAAAGGTGTCTATCAACACCAACCAAAGTCATCACAAAATATCAACTTCAGGCGAGGTGCATTACGACTTTAATGATCAAAAAAATAAGTTCTACCGCCGCTAAATTTTGCCTCCTCACGCTCTCTCTACTTTTTCCCTAAGCCAATCACCTGTCAAAAAACCGCCTATCGAGTATTCCGGTTGGCAGCATGACCCTCAAACCCTCGTTCTGCGACCTCAACCATCGATGGGTAACATGCCACGCTGCCGTGACCAAACATGCGCAGTCCAAACAACGCGAAGTATGGCAACGTCTCGGCCGCAGAGTGCACTGCGCAAGGTAAAGCAATCGCAATTTCGGGCAGGTTATCGTCACATCATCTGATAAGTCACAAAGGACGATCGAATCGCATCCAACACCAACTGGCTCTACCGTTCGGTGCTGGACCACGAAGATACCCTTCTCGCGAGCGTGCGTCCATTGGCGTAACGTGCTGGGACCCACAGCTTTCACCAGCACTCTTCGCTATCATCGATTCAACTGTGAACTCTTTAAAAAAGCATCCGTCCTCTTTCGTCAGACCCGGGAAACGCTTAGCCTCTACTCTAACCAACAGTATAAGCGTTAGTACTCGTCACTTTCAAACGTCGTCGTCTTAAGCCCAAAAAGACTGAGTTCCTAATCATCTAACGGAAAGCCATCAAGACAAAGCGTCCAAAGCTATCAATACGCGGGAAAATTTTAACGTGTCGACAAATCTCAACGGCTTTTTGACTATCCGTCACCCGTGTCGGTAATAAAAGCGCATGATCGGCCGTGCTCAAATCTCTATCCTCCGACTTCCACAGGGTATGTGATGTCGACCCAATTTCGCACCTCCGTTTAGCTCATCGAACAGCGCTGCGTCAACACGAAAAACGCTACACTGGCTGTTGACCATTCGTTCCGGTTGATTACAACCAGCTTGGTGTTAGGAGATGATCTCTTTTCTCCGGCTTATGCGCCCACCAATGGGCGGTGCCGTGGCAAAATGTAAATATTTTCTTATTTTTCAGCATGATGCTGCAAAGGGGACGTTCATGCTTAAAAGTACTCATAATTTCCTCAATTGTTGGCAACACATCGCAGCTAAGGCTAGTAGTAGAGTAATTAAAGCAACATGTTTTTAATTTAAATTAACAAGTGAACCGAAAAGACGAACACGCAAACGACGTTTTAGCTGATAAATAATGGATGGAATGGATGGAGCAATATATCAATCGAAAATTGGTGATTGATAGACACGAAACATTTATAATAAAACAACCACAGCGCTTGAGCTAAAGCTTTTCATTCTGCTGCGATATGACGATATGACTGCTGCGACTGCCGTAGCTTATCTTTATATAAATATTTTAATGCCAGTAAATTGTATTGTTTTTTTATTTAAAAAAAAAATGTTTTAAAACTTTGACCTTCGGCTAAAAATCATTAAATAACTGTACACTTTTTGGATCAACAGCTTTGACGCGCCTGCAGTCCTCATCGGGATAGTCATCAAAGTTTCCTGTATCACCATCATGGTGAACATCAGGTAGAATTGGGGGCTGAAAAAAAAAATCAAAAATTTAAGTCTGATAATAATTCAATCTTTTATAATCTGATAACTAGGTAAAGAGTATATTGGTTTTGTGCAATGTCCGCCATGGTGTCTTTGCGTCTGAGATACTTTAAGCTATTCAAATATCTTAGGGGATTGGCAAATCGATAACAAGTCGATACACCACAAGGTTCAAATCGATTAAATACATATGTTTCCCATATTTAAACTGCTGAAGTCACCAAATTTGGCGAGAAGATGCGCCCCCCATACCTGCCGCACCCAGCCGCCGCCTTACAATAAAAACCGGAGTGCACATATTTTCCACACTTTTTGACCGAGAGCCACCAAATTTGGTAACATTTTTATACTTGTTCGTTGATTAACGTGCGGACCCAAGCACATAGTGACCAACCTCCCACCCCACCAACCGAGGGCACCGCTTAGCGAGCGAACATGTAGACAGATGACATTAGACTAAGTTTTTAAGAAAGTACCGGCTTGCTAACGCGCGAACCTAAGCACAAAGCGCCCACCTCCCGCCCGTGCTACCGAGGGGCGCACCGCGTAGAGTGCGCTTTCGGAGATCGCAAACATGTAGACAGATGACACAAGACTAGTTTTTTTTAGAGACAAAGGAGGTGTGGCACAATGTTTCAAGTAGAAAAGATCGTTATGGATTGAACATAAGATGAAAAGGGTTATGGATATCATAATTAGAACAACAAGCTTGAAGACATATGGGTACAAAAAATCTAGTATTTCTGAACGGAACTGCAAAGCTTACTTGCTTGATTAATTTATAAGAAATAATTTTACCATTTATTATTGTGTGAAAAAACTTTACTCCTAACAAGATAAGGAAGATTATTAAGTAAAAGTTCACTATGGTAAGAATGTAAGTTAATGTTATTGTCCCACCCCGAAGTGCAAAGAGCAGAAAGTGGTTATACACAAATTCTTGTCCATCCTGATAAATCTCTTTATTTTAGATATCTTATACAAGATCCATATTCAAGACCGTACAAGAAAAACATACAAATTACTTTATATTTATTGCAATTAAGGTTCAACAACTTTACCTTTCATCAAGTTTAAAAATTGTCTAAATCACTTTGTAGCTTTGAGCGGACAGATGAGTTTCAGCCGATGTGCATTATTTTACATTATCAGCATTATCAGCACCCGAGATTTATTAATTGCAGACGGAAGGTCAATAATAATGGTCCATGGTGACTTCCTTGGGGAACACCAGAAGAACAAAAAGATTGCTTAAAAGACACCCTCTGGGATCATAAATTTGAATAATTTTGTTCCAAAGAATAAGATTGTTAGGAAATACCAAAAGTTTTAGATTGTGAATTAAATGCAAGTGATTTACAGAAGCGAAACCCTTACTGAAATCAGTGTTACTATATGTAAGTAATAGATCCTTGTTTCATACATCCGTGCTGGCACGTTGAAATCATAGATTTTGCAATGATTTTGAAAATTGGAGGTTATTTATTTCTCAAAAATCTTTTTTATGAAGAGGAATAATAAATGTCTTTTTCCAAATTTTTGGAATAGAGCATAACTTGACCGACAAACTCAACAATTTATATACCGGCTTAAAAATACCAATGAGCCCTGTACCCAAGCAAACATCTCCATCAGGTACCGGGGAAAATATGACCTTAATGATCTGTAGATCAGTAGCAAATAGATCGGCAACGACTTGATCTCAGTAAGCCTTCCATTCTCGGAAGAATACGTTAGACGGATGTTAAAATTTAAAAAAAAACCACTTGGGATCCTGCTAAACCTGAAATCAACACCGAGTCAGGAAATTCCTATAACACTAGTTATTAAGAACTGAAAAACTGGATCGAGCAATCAAGTGTACAGAATAAGCCAAGGAAGAGCCAATTTTTCTGAAACTCTTATACAGTTTAGATTGTTTATAATTGCCAACTCTTGCGTAAGTAACAAAGGTTTCTTTGACCTGTTTGGCTTTCCAACAGAAAAAGTTGTAAAGTGTTGTAAAAAACAATGATTGTCACGTCCAAGTCGTCAGACCCGTAGAGGGTAAACCAGTCAGTCTAGGCCAGTCAGTCTAAAAGCAAGTTATACAAAATCGGTGTTTTGAAGATGATGAATTTGGCTTGACTTATTCTATTAGGCATAGCGTAAAGTGCGTAGGTAAAGTTATCGACACCGCCAACGTTGGAGGATATAAATTTTAGATATCATTTATTTATCTCAATATCATCCCAAGTTCATTAAAAATGCATTCGAGCCGAGAGGGCCAGGGCGCCAGAGTAGCTACAGAAAATCCAAGTAGCCATAGCAAGGCCGCTTTTTCTTTTTATACCCTGATCCCATTAAAAATGGGAAAAAGGGTATAATGGTTTTGTGCAAAAGTATGTAAGAGGCAGAAGGAAGCATCTCCGACCCCATTAAGTATATATATTCTTGATCAGCATCAATAGTCGAGTCGATTTAGCCATGTCCGTCTGTCCGTCCGTCCGTCTGTATGTATGAACGCGTCGATCTCAGAGACTATAAGAGCTAGAGGCTCCAGATTTGGAACTTAAGCTCACCTAATCCCTAGGCAGTACATGTTTGTTTTCGATTTTCGATACCTCTTCCCGTTTCCGATATACACATGGGATCGATAACAACAAAATCTTGAATTTGGAAAACTTTGAGATGCCATTTGAATTATAAAGCAAAATAATGACAATCTTTGAAAACTTTTTTGAAATCGGTTAAGAAACACTGGAGATATGGGACATTGATGCTGTGTATGCAGTATGCAGTATGCGTGTACACACACACACACACACATACGTGCAAGCACTGACTGTACGCGTGAAGTATAGGGACCAGGGTATCGTCTAGTCGGGATATCTCGACTAGAGCCTTCTTACTTGTTTTTTTTTCTAAATTCCTTAACGTCAATGTGAAGTTTAATAATGAATAATAATTAATCCTCACCAATTTTTTTATACCCTGATCCCATTAAAAATGGGAAAAAGGGTTTAATGGTTTTGTGCAAATGTATGTAACAGGCAGAAGGAAGCACCTCCAACCCCATAAAGTATACATATTCTTGATCAGCATCAACAGCCGAGTCGATATAGCCATGTCCGTCTGTCTGTCTGTCTGCTCGTCTGTGTGTATGTATGAACGCGTTATGCAGTATACGCGTACACAGTCACACATATTGCAAGCACTGACTGTTTATAATGTATAGGGATCAGGGTATCGTCTAGTCGGGATTTCTACACTAGAGCCTTCTTACTTGTTTATATACTACTTTTGCCCGCGTGGGAAATTATTTATAATTTTGTGTTTGCACTTTGGAAGTACAATTTATTCCCAAAAGTGTATTTCTACCGAATGACAATTAATCCTCCGCCTGCTATTTGCCTGTGTTTTCAATCGTTTTCGCGTAAGGACAGTACAACAACACAACGCAACTCAATATCTTAAAAAACTTTTGTATTTAAATTATTAGTTGTGTTATTTTTAATATAATATTTTTAAGTAAAGTAAAGTTTTTTTACAATCCATTCGGTAGTTTTGCGTGGAATACCAGCAAACATGTTTACAAACTATCATGTATATACTTTAAAGCAAGTAAGAAGGCTCTATTCGAGAAATCCCGACTAGACGATACCCTGATATCTACACTTTATACGAACAGTCAGTGCTTGCAAGTATGTGTGTGTGTGTGTACGCGCATACACAACTTCAATGTCCCATATCTCCGGTGTGTGGAAACCGATTTCAATAAAATTTCACAGATTGTCATTACTTTGCTTAATGTTTTATATGCCGTCTCATATTTTTGGAAATTCAAGATTTTGTTGTTATCGATTCCATGTGTATATCGGAAACGGAAAGAGTTATCGAAAACAAACTTTTAGCGCCTAGGGATTAGGCGAGCTTATGTTCCAAATCTAGAGTCTCTAGCTCTTATAGTCTCTGAGATCGACGCGTTCATACATACAGACGGACGGACATGGCTATATCGGCTCGGCTTTTGATGCTGATCAAGAATATATATACTTAATGGAGTCGGAGATGCTTCCTTCTGCCTGTTACATACTTTTGCACAAAACCATTAAACCCTTTTTCCCATTTTTAATGGGATCAGGGTATCAAAAATTTATTTAATGATTTAAAATTAAACAAAATTAAAATAAGTCTAAGGACGATTAAAATTTAAGTTAATTTCTCGCAGATTGAAGAGAGATTCTTGCCTTCAGTTTTTTGTTGTATACGTCATTCCAGTCTAAGTGTTTAAACCATCTATGTCGTTTAACGTCTTCGGCGCCATTCTGAAAATATATATTGCACTACAAACATTAGCAAAAATTGGTTTAGCCCTGAAGTGTATTTTTATATTTATTGGTAAATATATTTATACCCTGATCCCATAAAAAAGGGTAAAAAGGGTATAATGGAACCCATAAAGTGTATATATTCTTGATCAGCATCGACAGCCGAGTCGATATAGCCATGTCCGTCTGTCCGTCCGTATGTATGAGCCATCCGATCTCAGAGACTATAAGAGCTAGAGACTCTAGATTTGGAACATAAGCTCGCCTAATCCCTAGGCAGTACGAGTTTGTTTTCGATTTTCGATAACTCTTCCCGTTTCCGATATACACATGGGATCACAAACAACAAAATCTTGAATTTGGAAAACTTTGAGACAGCATGTAAAACATTAGAGAAAATAATGACAATCTGTGAAATTTTTATTAAAATCGGTTGAGAAACACCGGAGATATGGGACATTAAAGTTATGTATGCAGCACTGACTGTACTCGTAAAGTATAGGGATCAGGGTATCGTCTAGTCGGGATTTCTCGACTAGAGCCTTCTTACTTGTTTTACACTGTGATACCAAATGTAAAGAGTATATTGGCTTTGTTCAACGTCTGTCATGGTATTTTCAACCACCGTAAAGCTATAAACTAGAAACTTTGCAAATATCTTTCTCTTTAACCGTGTCCGAAAAAGTTTCAAGCTAGTTTATGAGGTCCCCCAAAAAAAACCTCACTGTATTCGCTCATGTCTTCCGCAAAAGTTACCCAATTTGGTGAGAAAATTGATTGTGGTGTCCCTCAAAAAACTTCATTAAAAGTTTTGATTAACCACGCCCACTTGGTATCCGTTTCTCTGTTCTTGAGGAACAAAAATAAAAAGCCAAGGAGCAATTGTGTTATATTTTTTAGTTCTGCATTAATTTTAATTGTGTTCGCACATTTTGGTGATATTTAAACAGGACGGCCCTTAAAAATTAAAGTCAAACCGCCGGCAGAAAAAGGGTTCTCCTTAAGCGCAAAGCAAACCCTGGATAAATTGGAAAAAAAAAATCAAAAAAAGGCAAATTATAGGCCAGTCTATTGTGCATATGCGCATATAATTTCAAAATTTAAGTTAATTTATTAACTTATCAAACTAAGCCCTGTGACATGAAACATTGCAGTCCGACGCAATCAACTGTTACTAAAGAGCTTGCAAAGGAGGGTCTTAGGGCGTCGGGTATTTTCGCAGCCTCCAAAAATTGTTTGATGCACATCTTTAGGAAACGTTAAAGCTTAAGGAAACGGGGTACAACAAAGTTCTTTAATAAATAATGTTTTATCATTTGAACGTGCTGTTCAATCGTGTAACTTTCGATGATGATTTGGCATAAGCAACTAAATAATAAACAAAAGATTTGACAGATGTAATCAAAACAAAATGACCGCCATGTGCCGCCAAAATCTACCCGCGCCAATTGAAACACCCTTTATCATGGTAACTAGCTAATTCAACGACAATCGATGGGAGAGGTATCAGAAGAAGCTCAAGAAACTAAAAATAAGGACTACAAATGATAAACATAGATATGCGAACACGTGCAAAATATTTTTTCTTCAAGAAAACGCGAACCTTTTCAACGTGATGTCAGCCTTCTCTGATCTACGTATCTCATCTCTGAGACACATCAGATCACTTAAGGAATTCACCATGGAATATTTACCATATTTCTTAAGTCTATTAAGTAATAATGACAATAATATATAAAGGAAAATGAATATTTCTAATAACTGAAAAATAGGTTTTAATACAATTTTGTTCATTTTAATTAGTTTTACAACTACATTTTCATTAAATCCTTAAAAAAAAGTTTTACTTTTGCATGCAACTTTACAGTGCACTAGACTTTGCACTTTGGCAACCTACTCTTCTTCACCGTGCTGATCTTTATTTTTTAAAACAACAGCAATTCTTCATTATTGCTTCATTAAAATTTTTCGAATATCTCTTTCAGTTGAAAAGTTATGATTTTTGCAATGCTATTTTCCATTGCCACTGTGCAGCGCTAGACACCACGTTAAATATATTTTTGTTTTTAAGCGAATTAAGCAAAAATAGAAACAAACAAAAGAGGAAGATCAACATGGCATTTTGAGTCATTTCTCATCGTTGCCACCAAAAAGTATTTTCACCAATTATTTACTAAATTGAAAAATGGCAATTTAAATACTGATTTATTTTTTTATTTGTATTACATTATAGACGTGTGCAAAAAAGTTGGGTTATAGAAATCGACTAAAATTCGATCTTTTCTTTATTACTCAAAGAACTTTCAAAACCAAGCATTTTTGCATCATAAGTTTTTATGTAAGTTTATATACCCTGCACCCATTAAAAATAGGCAAAAAAGGTTATAATGGTTTTTTGCAAATATATGTTACAGGCAGAAGGAAGCTTCTCCGATCCCATGAAGTATACATATTCTTGATCAGTATCAAGAGCCGAATCGATCGCAGAAACTATTAGAGCTAGAGCCTCCAGATTTGGAACATAAGCTCGCCTAATCCCTAGGCAGTACAAGTTTATTTCAAATATTTAACAAAATGTGACAATCTGAAATTTTTATTGAAATCGGTGAAGAAACACCAGACGTATAGACATTGAAATTAAGTCATGCATGCAGTATAGGCTTACGAACACATATATACTTGTAAGCACTGACCGTACGAGGTAATTATAGGGTTCAGGGTATTTCTTGCTCAGGATTCTTCGATTAGAGCCTTCTCACTTGTTTGTAAAGGTTGACTTTGAGACATAAACAAAAGCTCGCCTAATCCCTAGGCAGTACGTATTTGTTTTCGATTTTCGAATTTGGTAAACTTTGAGACACACTCTTCCGTTTTGAGGTTGTTTTCGTTGTGAAATTCGTTTTCACATTTTCTTTGTTAAAAATTTTAACGCGTTGTTCTTGGTAACGCAATTTTCTAAGAAATTAAAAAACTGGAATACAAAATTTATATATAATGGTGTCCCCATTATAGACGGTTTTTAAATACCACGCTAGCGGTTACCTTCCGATATGATCTAGGTGGCTGAGATTGCAGAAATGTTAGCAACTATCAGGAAAACTGTTTAAAATGGTTTAAGGCGCGTAAAAAGCGATGGAAGGACGGTTGCGAAGCCTATAACTGGTGGGCCGCGGGCAATAGCTCCGAGGACGGAGCGATGATGTGTAATAACTCGCGAAGTTCGATTTTCGCAGGTATGTCTTATAAACCAATAGTGGAGGAATCTCGAGGGCTACTCTCTCCATCAAAATCGTTGGACTCGTTTTTAACCCAAAAAACACCCGTTATGTTGTTATTTACCGTTTTCAATGTCGGCCGATGGCATACATGAATTGTTCTATAAACATTCACGGTCAACTAGTGTCCTTAAAAATGTGCGGCCTATTAACGGCTGATAGTTGATTCTGTTCAAGCACTTTTCACGTAATATATCGCTGTTATTAGACTCAGTTAAGTGAACTTCGCAAAAAAGTGCGCGGCAGTTTAAAAGACTTTACAGGTAAGCCATTACAATCTAGCTATTTATATATATTTATATTTTTTCCAAAAACTGGTAACAGTGATTTTCGGACCTGAATTAGACGTGAATGCATTACTTGAATATTTGAGAGAGAGTCATGAACATTTGTTTTTAAATCGGCAAATAAGAAACTTTTAGATAAAAAGAAATGTGTATGTATTAAAAAGAAATAAAAGCCTTATAGTTTATAATTTTTGTCTTGGTGCGGAATGTTAATACTGTGATAGAGTCAAATAACAAATTTATTTCGAAATGAAAAGGATCATAAAAGAATCTGATTAAAATAAAGATGTAGGCAAACTTTAAAAACTTTTGATTTAATAAAAGTATGTAGACTTGAAAATAGGCAGATCTGCAAGAAAATTTTGAAAGCAATTCTTAAACTATTTAAATAAAAAATGAATTGATAGTTAAGACGAAACCCTATTTAATGCATGAATGATCGGGTTGATTATAAGAAAAGAAATGTCGACTTGTTACAGGTTTTCAAGTTATGTATTAAACACAACCCATCTCAGTTGTTTAAACCACTTTTTGGTTTGTTGTAATGGCGCATTTTTCAATGTCTCAAACTAACGGTTGTCTTGCATTTTTAAAAAATTGCGTATTCACCATGGATGTTTTTTGATTGGCCTTAAGAAGCCGTATTGACTGCGGGTTGGCACTTGTTGTACCCATAGCCGCGGATTGTATTTGTATTTTAATCAAATTTGCAATATGTTAACCGATAGCAATGTTATTAGAAAAATAACTACTACTACTATTATACTAGGTTGATACAAATAATTAATAATCATCGGTGTAATCACGCCCCCGCCATGGACGTATCGCAATCCAGAAGACGTTCGACGCGCCGCATCTGGCACGTGTCGATCAAGCCAAACTTTTTTTCAGTCCGGATGACATCAGTTTGATGGTTATCGGTTTGGTGGTTATCGGCGGGTGAGACTTTGCAGCAAACTTATCCACTCAACGATAATGGAATATACAAGATAGGATTCCAGAGGCTGTTATTTGTTAACAGAAACGATAAAACCTGTAAGTAAGCACCTAGCACGTATTACGATATTGTTGAATACGATATTGCGTCCGATGCGCCAGACGAAGATTTGTTGTTGCTGTATTTCATTGTGCCGTTGTGTGGTGGCCAGACGAAGATTTGTTGTTGCTGTATTTCATTGTGCCGTTGTGTGGTGGCCGAAGTTGAGATTTTAAATATTCGACTTTTGTTTCTGTCTGCTTGCTATGCCTCAAGTGGGTGGGTAGTATAGACTTTATATGAACTTTGTGAAATTGTGTGGCTAATCGTGATAAACTTAACTATGACTTCTATCATACATGTACGTGTGTATATATTAGGAGTTAGGTAGATCATAAATGACATATTGATTAGGTTTAAAATGACTTAATACCAAATTAACACTAACCATAAGATAAACACATTTAGCTTTCAAATACTTGTCCGTGTATTAAAAATATTCATAAATAATTGCATTGACTTGTATTGATTATTGTAATAAAGGGTATAAAAACACATTGAGCAGCGGTTGCGTTTCAGCAACGACAACCGGCACGTGTTGTTGTTGTTTGCTCTTTTGCGTTTTGCCTTTTTCCCGTTAGAATACACAAAACGACGGCCCAAGCCCATACGCAGCAGGCAAGCTGCAGACGATTTGCCTTCGACACCAACCAGCATACAAACACAAACATACATATGTATGTATGTACATACTCATTGATCGGCAACAACAAAATTTTAAAATACAAGTAAAAAGAATTTCTACATGTACAGACAGACCATGACCTACGACAAACTCTAAACAGCAAAGCAATAACAAATCCAAACAAAACTCACTTGCATACACACAAATACGGACCTAGGCCTAAGCCACCCTGAATCCGTTTGGCGATCGGCAAATTAACAACATTTAAAAATTAAAAAAACATTTGTTTTAAATGAAATAAATGTTTGATTTATACATTAATTTGCCATCGGCAAAACATAATTTTGTATTTTCAACTCAAACATTTCTAGCAGCTATACCATTTTAGGCAAAATAACCAGCAGCCCAGCAATTCCAAAAGTATCAAATAATTAGTTTGTTTTTTATTTGAGATACTCTAAAGTTGCTTTTGCGTGAGCTCTGATAAAGACATATGTACATATGTATGTACATATGAGGTTTTCGTTTTAAAAACGAACCAAGGCCACATGCAGCAGGCCAGCTGCAGACGATTTGCCTTCGACACCAATGAGCTTACAAACACAAACATACATATAAGTACTCATTGATCGACACAACCAAATTCACTAGAAAGTAGGCACCAGTGGAGAAATCGCGACTAGACGATACCCTGAACCCTTTACTTCCTTCTGCCTGTTACATACTTTTGCACAAATCAATATACCCTTTTTCCCTTGTTAGTGGGTTCAGTCTGTAACAAGCAAATTTACTTCAGTCCATACACAAAACAAAAACAAATTCATACACGGCGGCAGACAGAAATGGATACGCAATAAACGAAAATGCGAATATCGTATGAGGGAAAATAGGTGCTATTGTACAGAGCTCGTTATTTAACTGTAAAAAACGAGGGGAATTTATTTTCGTGTCTTGTAGTTATATCGTTTTTGTTATCCACTCAGGCCGCATCTAAGGCAGGAACCCAACTTGTGGATTGGGCGAAATCTATCCTACCTAACTTTGAGCTAGAAGTCCCGCCTGCACCTGATGTCGGAAATGAGAGGACGACGGAGCATGTAAAACAAGTCAGAAGGCTCTAGTCGAGAAATCCCGAGCAGACGATACCCTGAACCATATTCTTGTGTAAGTGTGTGTAAGCGCATACTGCATAATCAACTTCAATGCTCCATATCTCCGGTGTTTCTCAACCGATTTTAATAAAAATTTGACATACAGACAGACATACGAACGGACAGACGGACATGGCTATATCGACTCGGCTGTTGATGCTGATCAAGAATATATATACTTTATGGGTTCGGAGATGCTTCCTTCTGCACGTTACATACACATGCACAAAACCATTATACCCTTTTTACCCATTTTAAATAGGATCAGGGTATAAAAACAGTAATCACCATTTTTTTTTTATAAAAAACTTCGATGTGCCAAAAAAAATTTTCTACTTATTTCCTTGACTTCTGGTAAAAAGATTTTATATAAAAGATGTTATATCCTGGGCTGTACACAACTAACCAGCTAACAAATCACTCGGCAGGGTGCCATTATCCCATCCCACTTGAATACCTCAATCAGAAGAGAACTAACTGGTAAATTTTAAAAACCTAAGAATGATCTTTTCATCCACTATGCTTAAAGGTCACATCTCCTTCAAAAATACTTGTGAGCTGATAACTTCACTACCGCTTGCATTAAAGCATGTCCAATCACTAAGCTCACCTATAAAAAAAAAAGTGCTGGTGGACATCACAGCTAAGCACACTTTACCAAAGTTTTGCGTCACTCTGTAACACTGCAAAGCCCTTTATACAGACCTCGAATGCAGTTGAATGCTATCACCACAAATGTGGGTTCCATCGAGCTTTATCCATAATCCCAATTTAACTTGCTAGACTCTTGACAAAGTAGCAAGGAAAACATCACTCGAAAATAAGAAGTTGTAGTCTTGTTTTTTTTAAATCTGTAGATTTAATTGAGCCACACATACTGTTCTTTATTTACTCCAAAGTTCAACTTAACTTACCTTCATATTACCTAGTCGTTTGGTTCTATCATTTACCAACAATTTCTTAATCAGATCCTTAGCAATAGCATCCATGTGTCGTTCCCATTCAATTTTGCCGTTTAGTATTTTTTCGTAGATGCCAAACGGTTGCTCGTCGTAAAAAGGCGGATAGCCTACAAGCATTTCATAGATTAAGACACCTGTACAAAAATCAAGGAAATATTATAATATATACACAAGTGTCTTCTAGGCAACAACATACCAAGTGCCCACCAATCCACTGCCTTGTTATGACCTTTGGATTGTATAATCTCAGGTGCAATGTAGTCAGGCGTGCCGCATAGCGTCCACGTACGATCACGAAGCTTTTTTGCAAATCCAAAATCAGTGATTTTTAAATGTCCATCACGATTAATTAACAAATTTTCCGGCTTTAAGTCTCGATAGACGATTTGTAAAGAATGTAAGTACTCAAGAGCGCTGACAATTTCGGCAGCAAAGAAATTTGCTGTATTTGAATAACGAAAATTTAAAAAGTGTTATATTTTTCTTAGTCTAAACATATTGGATATGTACTTACAAGTTTTACTAGTAAACTTGCCTGCATTTCGCAGGTATGTGAATAGCTCTCCTCCGCAAACATAATCAAAAATCAGGTATAGATTAGTTGTGTCCTTTGTTGACCACTCTCTGTAAAATGGAGGTGCTTTAGTTTGTTTGGTTTATGTCTGTTTCGTTTTATCATGACTTGTGTATAGTTATGAAATGAACAGCTCAGAGTCAAGAGCTGAGAGTCAAGTCAGAGCCCTCCTTGGGATTCAACCAACAATTCAAGAAACTGACATAAATGTCTACAATTATTAAAAATAATCTTAAATGAAAATAAGATAAAAAATAAATAATAATATAATATAATAATATTATTAATTATGTATTATAATATAATATATATAAATTATAATGTAATATAATATACATAAATTATAATATAATATAACAATATTATTAATTATTATATATATAACATATAACATGAAATAGGTCCCTCATAATGAATGAATATCGAAGGTATCCAAAATATAAGAAATCTTTTATTTAGCTATCTATTGCCAAGTAAAGAGTATACAGGAATATGAACAACAACATCATGTTCATATAATTACTGCAATGGCCAATCTTATAACTTAACTGCATAACTTATTTTAATTAATTTTCGACACAGATTATTATTTCCTTTTAATTAAAATTGTGTAGACTTTAAGAGTAGCGCGTAGCATAGTGCACATACCCTCTTTCCTCTTCCCAGACGAGGCTGTATTGAGAAAACCAATAGCTGAGTTTTGTAAAAATCGTAACTTTTGAACGGCAGGAGATATTTGAATAATTGAAATAAAACAATTATTAAGAATCATAAAGAGTAAGCATTCTAGGTGAACGAGGTGAATCAGGGTCGGCTGACAAAGTGCAAAGTTTAGTACACTGAAAAAGTTGCATGGAAAAAAAACTTGTTATACCCTGAACCCATTAAAAATGGGTAAAAAGGGTATAACAGTTTTGTGCAAATGTATGTAACACGCAGAAGAAAGCATCTCCGACCCCATAAAGGATATATATTTTTAATCAGTATCAACAGCCGAATCAATAAAAACATGTCCGTCTGTTCGTCTATCTGTCTGTCATTCCGTCCACATGTATGGCCGCGTCGATTTCAGAGACTATAAGAGCTAGAGACTCCAGATTTGGAACTTAAGCTTGCCTAATCCCTTGGCAGTACAAGTTTGTTTCCGAGTTTCGATAAGCCTTCCTGTTTCCGATATACACATGGGATCGATAACAAGAAAATCTTGAATTTGGAAAACTTTGAGACGGCTTTTAAATTATTTAACAAAATAATGACAATCTGTGAAATTTTTATTGAAATCGGTTGATTAACACCGGCAAATGGAACATTGGCGTTGAATATGCAGTGTGCAATATGCGCGTACATACAAACACATATACTTGGAAGCACTGACTATACGCGTAAAGTATAGGGTTCAGGGTATCGTCTTGTCGGGATATCTCGACTTGAGCCTTCTGACTTGTTTTTTTTAGTATTTTTTTAACGATATTAAAAATATTTATTCTCGTTTATAATGTTGGCAACAGAGGCATCAGCATAGTAACTAAATAAAAAAAGACTATACATTTCTGGTGATTATTCCTTGGTTAATTGTGATCTGATGTTGTTCTTTGATCTTTATCTTTTGTTTTTTTTTTTATTTTTAGCTTCTTGGACTTCTTCTGACAACACTCCCATCGATAAAAAAAAATTGGCGTTGAAATACAAGAACCGAAAACTATATAAACCAAGAGAAGTAACCAGAGTTTCTCAAAAACGATATAACAAAATACAAGACTGGATGATAGGTACCCCTCTTTTTTACAGTTAGTAAACGCGCTCTGTACAATAGCACCTATTTCCCCGTCATATTTCTCCCAACTAGATTCTTATTGTCGTTCATTGCGTATACATTTCTGTCTGCCGCCGTGTATGAATTTGTTTTTGTTTTGTGTATTGACTGCTCATGCTGAGTCGTATGTATTCGGCACTGTCTGGTTGCTGAAAACCTCATATTTGCCTGGTTATTTTGCCTAAAATGGTATGGCTGCTAGAAAAATTATAGTAGCAAATTCATAATGATGTTTTTCCGACGACAAAGTAATGTATAAATTATACATTTATTTCAGTTAAAATAAATGTTTTTTTAATTTTTATATGTTGTTAATTTGCCGATCGACAAACGGATTCAGGGGGGCTTGGGCCTCGGTCCGTATTTGTGTGTATACATGTGAGTTTTGTTTGGATTTGTTTTTGCTTTGCTGTTTATAGTTTGTTGTAGGTCTGTATATGCAGAAATTATTTTTACTTGTATTTTAAAATTTTTATGTTGCCGATCAATGAGTATGTACATACATATGTATGTTTGTGTTTGTATGCTCGTTGGTGTCGAAGGCAAATCGTCTGCAGCTTGCCTGCTGCGTATGGGCTTGGGCCGTCGTTTTGTATATGCATGTGTCTGCGTCTAACGGAAAAAAGGCAAAACGCAAAAGAACAAACAACAACAACACGTAAATACTTTATATGAACTTCGTACGATTGTATGCCCAAACATAAGATACTTTATTATTATTGGACGTAGATGTACTAACGGACAGTACATTCAAGTGGCCCAACGATACCAAGCACCGGCTTGTTAACGCGCGGACCCTCGCACAAAGCGACCCACCACCCGCCCATCCGACCGAGGGGCGCACCGCGATGCGTGCGGTTACGATGATCGCGAACATGTAGACAAATGACATAAGACAATTTTTTTTAGTAAGCATGCAGAAGTGGTACTAGTTATTAGGTGGGAAAGATCATTATATAATGAACATAAGATCCGAAAAGGGTTATGGTTAGCATAGTTAGAATAGCAAGCATGCAGGGCTATGGGTAAAAAATTTCTACTAGTTCTAATGGGTACTGCAAAGTTAATTTGGTTAATCTTAAATATAACTTTCACCATATATGCTTATGTATACATTGGGAATTAGTTAGATCCCTAATGACTTATTGAACAGGTTTAAAATGACTAAATACCACATTGCGACTAACCATACAATACAAACACAATATAATACCAAGACTGGATTCAAGATTTTGCTGTTATCAGATTAAAACTATGGCTGAATGTGGCATAAAAATGTTTGAAATTGCCAGAATATTAAACCGGCACCGATATAAAGTCGCAAACGATTTAAAAAATCCGGAAAATACGCTCAAAACAACCGAAAAGAAGCCGTATCAAAAGTTGAAGCGCGCACTAAAAGACATAAAAGCGCAATGGCAACGGCTAAGTCGATGAGTTGGGCCCAAAATAAAGCAATTTGAAGAAGCTAATAAAAATTGAAAGGGTACAATATATTTGCCTACAGGTTGCACATCCAACACACCGCAAAAGGTGACATAACCAAAACTGTTGCCTCGGCATAAGAAGGCCCGACTTGACTTCTAATAAAAATATAAGTTTGGGGGCAGCGAGTTTCAAAAAATGGTTTTCAGTGATGAAAAAAAGTTCAATTTAGACGGGCCAGACGGTAATCAGAAGTACTGGGTGGACCCAAGACATCCCCGGTAGACTTGCCATAAGCGGAACCATGGTGGTGGTACGGTCGATCCCATGTGTACATCGGAAACGGGAAGCGTTAGCGAAAATCGAAAACAAACTTTTACTGCCTAGGGATTAGGCGAGCTTTTGTTCCAAATCAAGAGTCTCTAGCTCTTATAGTTTCTGTGATCGACGCGCTCATACATACACACAGACGTACAGACAGACAGACGGACAGACGGACATGGCTCGGCTGTTGATGCTGAGCAAGAATATATATACTTTATGGGGTCGGAGATGCTTCCTTCTGCCTGTTACATACATTTGCACAAAACCATTATACCCTTTTTCCCATTTTTAATGGGATCAGGGTATAAAAAGGGATCACTGTTTTCTTGTCTTGGTATTATTATTGTCGTTGGCAAAACGCAACAAGACAATCAATAACAATACGCAGAAGTTGCACAATGCTTAATACCCTTTTTTACATTATTCAATTAAGGTCAATGAAATTATTAAAATATATTAATTTAATACAAGGACAATTAATGTTAAGTATTTGAATACACAATGCGTTTATTTTATGGTTAGTGTTAATTTGGTATTTAGTCATTTTAAACCTGTTCAATAAGTCATTAATGATCGACCTAATTTCCAAAAAACTAATAATCATATATGATGGAAACCATATTTAAGTATCTCACGTTTGGCCATTCAAGCAGAATAAGCGGCGATATGATGATTTTGTACTGAACTTATTTGGTCGGGCAGTCCCTGTTTGTTTAATGCGTTCAATTTAAGCTGCAAGTCATCCAGATCCTTATCTTCTTGTACCTTGTTCCCTGATATGTTGAGTTTCATTGAAGGTCTTTGAGTGGTGTCTGGCTCAATTATGTCGCCAAAGTGAGCATAGTCTGTTCTCACTTGACTTATAATGATGTTGAAAGTACTGTTGCTAATTTCTGAGTTGCGTACAGCCTGATGACAGCGACAGTAGTACGGTGTCTTTTAGTTGTATACTAGATGGGATTCCATTGCATACAGCTTGTAGTTTCATTACAGAATGCGTTGCAAATATCCAATTATTAGGATGGTATGTTTTTGACCGTACCATTTTGGTTGTTCTATGAGTTACTTGACCCATTTTTGGTGTTTTGTTGTTAAAAAGTTGAAACTCACTCCGATTGTTAACATTACACATAGCTTGATAGTCAAAGCATATGTATGTTTCATTTGGTAATGTGCGGCAGCGTTGCAGATCATCTGTTGTGAGTCCCATGAATTGATCCCTGTGTTTGTTTACAGCTTTACCTCTTTACCTCAAATAGTCGCGAGCTTGTTGAGTCCCACATCGGAATCGTCACAATATTGATTTCGTCATACAAATGACGAAAGTGCTGGGATATGGAATCACATTTGTGGTTGTTATTAAATTCTGGGCATATGTATTTGAATTCGTTTGGCTGTCTTTGCACAGAAATCGTCGCACCGAAACATCATAAGATTAGTCTTCTTCCAATTGAGACAATCCTTCCTTGAAGTTGAAGAAGATGCACACATGTCATTTCTGTGAATTTTGTTTCTTTGCTTAAACACGAACTCTTTGCTTCTGGCTTGATATATGGTCTCAGCGTCTCTTTTGATGACTTCTAAGTACTTCAGAACGGTTGTTCTTATGTAATCATAGAAGGCGAAGTATTCATGATTTTTTGTTGGCCCGCCACATTTTCTTATGACGTAATCATTTTCCTGGGCAATATTTATTCAGAGAATCAGATTTTGTGATAGCCGGTCTGAGACTTTCTCTCAGCGGAATCCTTTTTAAAATTTGATATCAGCCTTAGAATTTGATTGGTAATATCTTCCTGGACATCAAGTAACTCATTGATGGTTACTTTTTCTGATGCTATTTTGACTGATTTTTGTCGCTTGTTGGACTTCTACAGATATTTATTGGTATATCTGTTTGTTAATCAGTTTTAATTTTACTCGCTTGATGGACTTTGAAAAGTGCTGTGGTCGTTTATCGAACGAGAGCACACTCAGATCCTGATTTGTCGCCTTGTTGACAACTTCAGTTAGTCACACTAACAAAAATACAGTGATTGTGTTAGGTGGCTGTAGTTAGTTACACTAACACATATGTAGTGAATTGTGTTTTTTTTTTATTATTTATTTATTGGACGTAGATGTACTTACGGACAGTACATTTAAGTGGCCAAACGATACCGGTTTGTTATCGCGCGGACCCAAGCACAAAGCGACCCACCTCCCGGCAACCCAACCGAGGGGTGCACCGCGTAACGTGCGGTTACGATGATCGCGAACATGTGACAAATGACATAACACAATTTTTTTAGTAAGCATGCAGAAGTAGTTATTAGGTGGGAAAGATCATTATATAATGAACATAAGATCCGAAAAGGGTTATGACTAGCATAGTTAGAATAACAAGCATGCAGGGCTATAGGTAAAAGATTTCTACTAATTCTAATGGGTACATGGTACATGGTACTTCACCATGTATTAATTTGTGAACAAAGG